>JAVCKT010016004.1:44020-64680 GCA_032273925.1 Rhynchotus rufescens
CCTGTCATAACTGTTCCGTTATGCTCCTGACTAACTTAATTCTAACTGTACTATAGCATAAGATGGAAGAGCAGTTCCAAAAGGAATTTTGCAATACACAGGAGAAAATATTACATACAAAACTCACCTATGATTTTAAGAAATTAGAAAGGGGGTTATTTTAAATTTTCAAAAGTAAAGAGAGACATTCAAGAAAGACTTCTGTACTCTAGTTAGCAGGTTCCTAACTGATTTCTCATTATTTAAAGTTTTCTCTTTTCCTCCTTATTTCCCTTTGCTATCACAGTAAAAATATAATTTATTGTATTTTTCCCATTCACTTCTAATGATAAGTTTGTGCCTTCTTATACCAATTCCCCTTTTCTTATGGGTGAACAAGAAAAGGGAAGCAGACTAGTGAAAGACTGCAGAGTAGCTTACACCCAAATCCTTATATGTCAATGTGTGTGAATCAGAAATTTTAACACATTTTAGGAAATATTCTTCTCAAGTATCACACATCTTTATGAAACTTCTATTGCATGATATATTTAAGACATTCAAAAACAAATCCACATTTGGTACCATACTTTTATGAGAGTTAAATAAATATTCTCCTTTAAAAACCCGGTGCCAAGTAGGATTCTGACTGTTTTAAGCCCATGCACGTGCCAGCAGTGTGTGGCCTGCCTGGGAGGACACGCAGCAGCTGCCCTCATCTGCTAGCTCATCCTGGCAGATTTCTATCCCTGAAAAGTCTCTTGGGTCACCCTACAAATAGGTAAAATGAAATGGAGAAATGACAGCAGTCATTTAACAATAAATATTAAATGCAGTTAAACTTTTTGTTCTTGCTACAGAAGGGCTGATCCTAATAGTAAGTCTATTCCTCTGACCTGTAATTACACACAGTCTGTTTCTGCCTTTCCCTTTCTATGTTACTATTTTGTGCCAAGGAGTCGTCCTTTCTTCCTGGTGTTTCACCTCCAGGTATAATAAGTAATCAAATCTCCTTTTCTATCTTTAACCTAAGCTAAGCAAATTCTTCTAATATTCTCTCGAAACTTTTATTTCCATAGTTATCCTAAGAGATATTCCCTGAATGTGTCCTATTTTGAGTTTGTTACTTCTGAATTTGAGTGATCAAAACCACATGTAACTTTTCCAGTTACTTACCAGCACCCTTCAGGGACATTTTTATTTCCCTATCCATTTTAGAAATCCCTTAAAATATTTGCACCTATACTTATCTCTACAATCATCCTAATCTCTTTATGTCTACCTCTTGCTGATGCTTCAGTCTAACACACAATTTGTTCTAATTTATTTGCATTTTTCAAATTTGTTTTGAAGTTTTGCATTGTGTTCATGCCAGAACTCAGACCTGTATTTTTCTCCTTAAAAACACCTTATATGGTATTTATCACTTTACACTCATGCTTTTTCTGCATGGGAATATGCCTTCATTGGCTTCAAAGTTCCCATGACTTTTGTCCTGGTTACTACACTGTTACACTTGCACTAATGGACAGGGTGCTTGGTCTTATAGTTTTGTCTGAAGACTCTACAGCTCAAGCAGCTTATCCTCTGTCCCACATAAAGTATCACAAAGCCTCAACAAACCAACATGCATGATTAGGAAGTCTTGACACAGTATGAGGACAAGGATACTTGCATGTCATGAAGAGGACATCAGACAAGGACACTTGCATGTCATGAAGAGGACATCGGACTACAGGAGTGATAGGCTCCTCATCAGGACACAGCAGCCCTAGGGCTTTTCAAACCCCAAAACTATTCAGGTCATCCTGACCCAAGGCAAGAGCTTCTATGAGTTCCATAATCACCTGCCTGACATGGACAGCACATTGCAGGGGCTACAAGCAAATAGCTCACACCAAGCAACTCATTCATGGTCTGGCCTTGCTTAATGTTCCTACCGCAGGACTTTGACCAGTGACATTGCCCGAAGGACAGGCTACGGTCCTTGAGAATGCCCTAAAATTAGATCCATGCTTGAATCTGCTTTTTCCTGCTACCAGATATCCTGACAATTTCAACTGTTACAGAATACTCACAAATCTAAAGAGAAGGGAAAATGTACATGAAACAAATTTGTGCATTACCTAAACTGAAATATACTTGATAGCAGGCTGTAAAAACTCAATTCTAAGAGACATCTGAACAAGCATATGAATTCAGCTTTTTGAGGGCAACAGCAGAAACCCACATGAGAACTGAGCAATAATGTTTCTCTCTCTTAAGCAATTTTAGATAAAAGCAGTATTTTTCAGCACAAAGAGCCTTCAATCTTTGCAACACACTACACTCAAATTACAGGAATTTATAATGGAGTTTTAACCATGCACAGAGATCCTTTAGACTGACTTAGGAAATTTCTTTTGTTATTCTTCTTGAAAGGTTTTGATCTCAAATTTTATACAAAACCATTAAACTTGTTATTCACAAATCTTATTCCTGCATCTAGTGGTATTAAGTTTAAAATACTATTTGGTACTTCAAGTTTTTTTTTTAAACAAGTCATTACTTCTGTTATTTTATGCAGATATACATAAATAACTTACCTTTTGATAATCGCCCTGTGTATTCCCAAACTTTTGCTGTGCTAGTTTTCTGATGAGATCTGAAAATAAGCAAGAATATGGCAGAGTTTTAAACCTGAGGAGAGATTGGTATGAAATCTACCCTTAAATAGACAAGATGAAATTAATAACATCAACAGGATAGGCAAGTACATTGGTGTTTCCATAAACTTGTTAAGTACCAACATTTTCCAAACAAATGTTTATTTTATGAGAAACCTGGAAGACAACCATCTGATATGAGTAAGTCAGTGCTCATTGAAAATGCAGTGAAGGTTTTTCTGAGGCCACCCTCTGCATCTTAAGCATTATTATTAAAAAGTTCATCATCAGCTTATTAAATTACCAGGACAGATGTAGGTAGCAGTTTTGCTTCATCGTGTTTATGACTGTAACAGGTATGAAATTATATATCTAATATGCAAAACTGTGTGTTAGCAGTGACTTCTGGATTGAATGGCACAAGGGAGAAGGTCTTTATCTTTCAAATATTACCCTAATTTCTCTTCTTATCAAGCAAGCTTATGTTCTCATAGGGGCCAAGAGATCTTGCATGAGCATATGGAACAGAGCCCAAGAAAGCAGGAAGCCCAGGACATGCCACATTCCTGCAAATGCAGCTCCCTCCACCATGCTCATTCCTACCTCATTCACAATATAGACACAGCACAGCCCTCACCAAAAAATACAGCAGTGGTTCACCACAAATAGTTCCACCTAATATTACAAACATCATTTCTCCACACCGGTTTCTTTCAGTAAATCCCAGAGGCTGCAAGGGATCCCAGCCCTGGGGACCCATCCATGGCGGCAGCAGGGCTGGCAGGGCCACACCCTCCGCCTCAGCGGAGGCGGCAGCGGCGCGAGGCCGGCTCCATCCCATGTGGGGCCAGCTCCATCGGATGCCACACACGAGGCGCAACGCCACGCACTTGGGAGAGAGCCCTGACCGAGCCTCTCACCTCCTTGTGGTGAAAGGGAGCGGATCATGAGGAGCACTCCGAGCTTCTTTAGGGAAGAGCACTCCGCCGCCTGCCTGCCCATGTTCATACGGAGCTGGACTTGGTGGTGCTACTGCCCTATCACAACATTCTCCACACAGCACGGTACTTTTTTTTGAGGAAAACTGAGGTTAGCCATTCTGAGCATCAGAAAAGAACCCACAGATTCAAAAACAGCTATCGTAATACTCATTAAACGCTTGGTGAGTTCATAGGAGAAGTGATCTTACTTTTCTCCTCTACTCTTTCTACACTCCACACAAGTTTCAGAACTAATCCCCTAAGCAAACAGTTTTTCTGGTCTTCTACTCCATCACCACCCCAAAGGAATATTTCCTTCATGGATCTTTAGGTTGAAGAAACCCTGGTTGTGAGAGATCCTCACAGAAAAATGTTCCGAAGGAAAATAAAACATGTAAAGAACTGTAGACATCAAGACTGCAAATTTAAAACAAAATCTGTTAACGTATCACAGAGCAGTGAAGACACAAGTCACCACTTGATGGGAAGTGTACTGCAAGATACAGAAAAGATGCTAACAGTAGAAGGCCAAGGATTCTCTGTAGTGAAGCAACCTCAGCCGAGGAAGAGTATAGATATATCCTAGAAGATGGGACTGAATCCCTCACTAACAGAAATCAGACTGAAGTACATGTGAAATAGCCATTCTGTAAGAACAGAAAAATTACAGTCCTTGCAAATACTCTGAGGTACTACCAATAAGCATCTTGAATATCAGGAGATCTCTGAAAGAAAGGGCACACAACCTCAAGGGCAACGTGCACGTGATCATGGTATGATTCAAGGATAGAGGAAGCCCATGGTATCTCACATGCATTTCTCAAGAGGATTCAGCAGCAAAGGATGGAGTCAAATGAGGCAGTGCTGCACAAACTTAAAAAAAAAAAAAAAATTGTACCAACTGCTTTAAGCAGTTTCTTCAGTAGAACCTGAAATTCTCTCTTCCACTTGTTTAAATCTACCTACCTCCCAAAAGAATAAGTTTAAGAAACACAGGGTGCATAGGAAATGCAATACAATGCATTTTCTCTGCAACTAGAGAAATTTTAATTCCTATTTTAGCAATAGGAAAGGGGCTAAAAATACCCTCTATGTTTACGTATTCATTCATTAGCAGTGCATAACATACACTATTCATACATTTAGCAGTGTATAACAATACTCTGTAGAAGACTCGCAAGAGAAAGATTTCTACAAATTTAAATCAAAAGTTAATGGGAAAGAGGAAAAGGAAATAGCTCCCCAGCTGCACAAGGTGGCACAGACCGGCAGTTTGAGGGTGGCCACACACAGGTGCTCATTGTCCAGAGAAGCTGAAGAGAAAGGAGCTGGCAGGAGCCATAAGCACCCTAGCTTCCAAACCGTATCCAACTTGGAAGCTGGCCTTGCTTTGAGAAGGATTTGGATGAGAACACGTCCGGAGGTCCCTTCAAATCTAAATTATTTTAAAATTACTCTAAAATCCTGCTTTTTATTTTAAAATAATTATTATATAATATAATAAAAAAAAATAAAAATAAAATTATTTAATAGAGAAGTGAAAACATTGCCAAGTAAGTAAGAAAGGCAAGTAAGAAAGCTAATTTTGGTATTGACAAAAGATATTACTATGAATTGGTACAAAATAACATTTACAATCATGAGTCTTTAATGATGAATAAAGATTTTGAGCTTTTAGAGCTCTTTTAGTTGATTGTGTCTGTTTCCTCCCATATAATAAAATAAAAATAGAACACAAATTTTATATAAATTACATATATGTGTAAATATATACGAATATAAAAGGAGAGATCTGTATGTTTGCATATATGTAAAACTACTCCGAAGCACAGAATCATTGACCTCCAGAGATCATCCAGTCAACTGTCCAGCTCAGGGCAGGGTCACCCACAGCAGGCTGCACTGGTATATACACACACTCAGCTTTCGAATATATCCAAGGAGAATAACTAATATGTAAAAAAGCAGCTCTGATAACTTGTAATACATGTACATTTCTCTGATTGTTCCCGATTCACTGAATTTTTTAGTTAAATCCCTTCATGTTTTAGAGCCTGCCAGTCAAAAGGCAACAGAATCCATCTGAATACACTGAATACACTATGACAAACCAATACAGAATACAACATATTCTAAGTTTTCTGAATTTCAGAGGTCTAAAGCCTGTTCAGCACAAACTGAAGCACCTTTCAATTTATACTAATCAAGAATGCATGAAAATATATACAGAATGTTCCATCTTGGATTATATGAACTAGATACTACAGATGTGAGAAAGAGAGGTTGCTTGTAACACATAGCACTGTGACCACTGTAACATAGTCCATTTCTCCTCAACTTTCATAATGTGCATTTTCCTTGCCAAATAAAGATTTACTACTAATATTACTTCATAGGGATTTTTAGAAACACTGCGAAGCTTTGCAATTGTTTTCCCCTCACGGGCAGCACACACAATAAGCAGTGAAGTTCTCCATTCTTACAATTAATTCATCATTTCAATAGCCCTCAGTATCAACCACATTAGAAATATTCCCAGTTAATTCATTTCAAATGAAATGTGGAAATAAGATACACTTCAACAAAAACTATTTGTTAAAATTCAACTCAAGCTCATTTTCAGTTCCCTGCTCATCCCTTTGCAAGCACAAACACACCTCAGAGCTTTTGCTGCATTAAGAATTGCCCACCTATGGTGTATATGCATTAATAGCGAGCATATTTCCTGCAGCAGAGCACAAGGGTTAAGTGGGGGAACATCTTGTGCTGAGCACAGCGCAAGCATCATATTCTCATGCAGCAAGTGAGGAGGCACCTTGACTAGCACTTATTCCTCTCCTCTCCCTGCAGTCTCGGCTTGCTTTTATGCAGCTCTCCTTCCCTAACCAGAACAGCTCCAGTATCAAAATAAGTTTCTATTTAAACTTAAACTAAGGTAACTTAGTTCACCCTTTGTTCTGCATTACTGGCAGAGTACCTCGAGGCTGATTTCAACACCTTGAAGACAATTTCCCTTTCAAATATGAAAAGGCTGGGCAGGTGTGGGCCAAAAGTGGTGTCCTCTGTTTCCAAACTAACTGGATTACTTCTCGAATCGAAGCGGCCTGCCAGCTGCACACATTGTTTCAGAGCACCACTAATCCCAGGCTTTAGCCCAGAGCACGTTTTATCACTAGGGTTAAAGAGATTTACCTTGTGAGACTCATTTACAAGGCTAATTACATTCCTGCTTTACTCTGCCTCCTTCCTGCTCTCATCACACATGCAAAACGCCATCTGCCCCAGTAAACCTAACTAGCCAGATGAACTCTTAATTTACCAATGCAATTTGTGGCAAAATTTTAAGCACCTCTCTGAGGTGCTCCTGTTAACAAAACATAATCAGCAACTGCTGGATAGTACAAGCATCATGTAAATACTGTACTCCATACTGTACTACTCGGACTGGAAAATGAGGCTACTGCAAGGGCTTCCTTCCTAGAACCACTCTACAGAAAGGGATAGTAGAAATAATTAAGAGATTTTAAAATAAGCTGTCTGGTTATTAAGTACCAATGTAAGTCACTTACAGGAATCATCTGCCAAGAAAGCATTCCAAGTGTAGGTGACAGGAAAACAGTCAGAATAAAACTTTTGGGAATGCTACGCTTGATCCTCACTCAAACAAGTCCACTGAGCCAGTTCAGTCACAGTGTAACTCCTGTGTTATTCCAACTATAACTGAAATTAATTTATCCTATTATGCATAGTACAGCATATTAGGCCTTTATTATGAAAACCCTTCAAGCAAACCAGTAACTGCCAGCACTGAAGCATTCAACTCATACCAAGCAGAGATCTTTGTAACAGCAGTAGAGAACTGCATAATGATACACATAAGTTAATCATCATTTTAATGCCGTCTCATTCTTACACACATCAACATTATTTCATGTCACTCTCTTCTTTCCAAGGTGTTCTTCAGGCAGACTGGGGCTACAGACAGTCCCCCAATTAAGAGGAAAAATGGCCACCTTGGACCATTGCCACCTTGCCAAAATGTTGAGGGAATATGTTTTCTCTCTATGCAATTCCCACTTTTTCCCCCCAAGTCAACAAAACCACCAGACTGCCTCAGCTCCTCTGGCCCCTCTCTGGAGGGCAGCGTGTCCATCTTCCCTCCGACCAAAACTCTGGGACTTTGTCTGCCCTCTGGAGCTCTCACACGAGACCGCCTGTTCATATATAGAGAGAGCAAAGTGCTCTGTTCAACTGCATGTTTATCCATTTGCATTGAGGAAATCCTTAACTCCATGTGCACTCCCCACCAAAACTCTAACCCACCAGACATTCCTTTGCCTAAAGGGAGAAAGAGGAACCTGGCAACGGTTCCTCCCTGCTGAGAGGCAAAACAAGGCTCCAAAACCTATTACCATAACAAAGGCTGCGAGAACTTGTCTGAATGGAAGCTAAACACTACAAATGCACACTAAATTGCTGAAACATTTTTACTACTTATCTGCTATTGCAAACTGCCCTTTCCCACTCTTCTGCCTTTCCTATGCTGTATCCTCTCCCCAACATGCCCATCTTCCAACCTCACTAACTCTTCCTCTAGTTATAGAGTGATTAAAAGCAAGAGAACTACTCTACATTTCCAGCTTATCCTAGGACACCGTGGCCCTGCCTCCAGCTCCAGCAACACACAGAGCAGGACAAGAGGCAACTGCAAGGTAAGGGCATTTGAGGTCACAGCCGTTGTGCAGCACGCACTGCTTTACTCGCAGCTGAAAGGCTGAGTGAGCTACAAGACTGCCTAGAAATGAGTTCTAGGTTATACCGGGTGAAAAGAAGGGTAATGGGAGAGAGGGAGAGAGCTGCAAAATGAAGCAGGACAAGACGGGCATGGTAGGAAACTGCAGCACTCATCTAAACAAGGTGCACTTCAAAGCGAGAGTAGGGAGTCAAGTGCTGTGCAGCCACCGGAGATGTGAAATTGTGGGGTAGTAACCACTGCCAAGTGATGAGGGCAGTAGCAGGGACATGAAATTAACCCTCCTGAGAGAAAAGATCATCATTCCAGTGAAGAAATTACAGAGCAGTGGATCAGATAATAGTAGCAATCAATTAACTTTTTTCACATATACAAAAAGCTCCCGAATTTTCCAAAACTGTAGCTGAAAGAATGAAAGTTTTATAAATTTAGCTTCCTTGAGGTTATTAGACATGAAGATGAAAGAGGTCACGTACATCTTCTGCAGAAAACCTTTATACACTGCAGCTACCCAAGGCTGCGTTTGTTCCTCCAGTCGCATTTTCTATTTAGGCACTTCCCCGCCTTCCACGAGCGTGAAGACAAAACATGAAAGAGCTGGGCCAGAAACAGATTTAAAGAAAAAGAAATAGCCAAAACATTGATTGTTATGGGACACCTAGCATGAAAGAGCTCTCCTTTGAAAACAAGCTTTGCAGGGACATTCTGGTTCTTTTATGCTACAAAGAAAGTTCTGTTCCTGTTGAAGTATTGGGGAAAAAAAGCACAAAAAGAGCGCTGCCTTTAGAAAAAAACTCTCTGCTTGGGAGTCTGCAATAAATTTGCATATATCATGCAAACATAAAGTGAAGTGGCAAGCTTTGAAGCTGCACTGCACACCAAAATTGCATTCCATCACCTTTTCAGGACACTGAAACTTCAGCAGCGCAGGGTTTGTGCCACTGCAGCTATTCCTTGCTACTCGTTTTTGTTTGGAGTAGGTACCTAAAGTTCCCTCTAGGCCACCATCTGGCAAGGATTTACAACAGATTAAGGGCAAAGATTTAACTTGGCGACTGTATATGCTTGCCTGGCTTAGCACACTTACACACTGAGCAATTTCTTCATTTTTAGCGGGTTGTGTAGACAGATTAGACTTACAACTTGATCAAAGTAATAAATATTCAACTGGATGAATAATAGTGCTTTCCTTATAGTTCAAATTTCCTGTTTCTTATTTCTCCCTCCCCCAAAGTTCCCTGTAAAATGAGAAAAACACAAAAATTTATATCGCCATATTCCATAACCTGAGCCGATGGAAAGATAGATGCAGATAATTGGGAGTAACACACTGAAGCCCTGCTGCTACTGGCTTTCTGGCAACTTAACTGCGATTTTGCAGAATTCTAGCTCTGTGTTCTTTGGTTTTTGCCATTTTCCACCTACCTTTGATAACTACAGCGTGCACACTGGTTCCAAGTATGACAGAGATCGCTGCTTAGCTCAGAAGACAGCACTCCTGCAATAAGAAATGCACTTTTGCCTCCAAGCAGGCATCAAGGTCAAAGTTATCTTCCCTCTATAAAACCTGTGTGTATTTTCAGCTGATGAGTGAATATTTTCCAATATATACTGCATAGCAAGGTACAGGACTAAGGTGATGAAAAAATTTCCCCGATGACAACTTCCAAAAATCACCCAATGCTGCTGCTGCTCTTCAAGCTTACATATTTGTTCTGCACGGGCATACCCAGTCACCTTTGAGCCAACTCAAACATCCAAAGCAAGACATTTTATCCCTAAAATAAACTGTAACAACTGTTTAAAGCTTTCAAGAATAATTTAGGGTATTTTCAGAGAACAGAAAGACTCTAAGACATTATACAGGACATAACTGCAGAAACTCTTTAGGTGAGACGGCCGGTATCTGCAAAATGAAACAAACAAACCAAGAAAAGAAATTATCAAAAGCAATTTTTTTTCCTAGGTAACTGGTAACCTTTCCCTAAAATGCATATACTAATAAATTAAGCAGATACACTAGAATACCTAATGACAGCTGATTTCCCTTCTAATAAGAAAAAAAAATTGTGGAAAAGGAAGACTACATACTCAAAGCTTTAAGATCAATATTGTAAGATTTGATACTGTTAAAAGAAAATGATCACTGAAATATTAAGCAATAGTTGCATGTTCATTTTGCTGAGTAACTTTTTGAACTTTTGAAGTAGTAAATACTTATTTTGGAAAACATGCAACTTTTTCACATCTCTATTACACAAAGCAGCTTAAAAACAGCAGTATATGAAAGGAAATCTGAGAAGAAAAAAGAAGAAAGAGAAAATTATAGTTCTAACAATTTTAATCTAAGCAAGCATATTCACTATGGGAACTGAAGAAAAGATTTGTGGCAAAGATCATCAGCTTCTTGTCACTTCAGCTGGCATGAAAGTAAAAATCCATCACTGAACAATAATTAGGACTTTGTTGCTTTTTAGATTACAACCTATATGACTTGTCAAATGAAAAATAATTAAGAAAAAAAAGCCTAAAAAGCTAGCCTAGCCCTGTTAATTATAGAGATAAATAGACAGATATATCTGTCTATAACAGAGAAGAAAGAAAATCAAAAGATCCCCCTTTTTCAACAGCAGGCAATACAGGATCTCACACAATTCATTCAAAATGCTGTGCTGCAAGTACGTAAGAACTGAAATATTTAAGGAGTTGAGAGATCCCCAAGAGACGTTTGAAAACGTCACCTCTGCAAGTACAAGGATGCTCCCCACTGCCAATGGCAGCTCTGTGGACCACAATCTACTGAAAAGAGACAGAAATTCAGCCCTGTGGCTAGACAAGCTCACAGCAGTTAAACGAAGCAGGAGGACGGACACTCTAACATATGTTTCCACAGCCAGGCCAGAAACGCCTCAGCTGAGGGGTCTGGAGGCTCACAAAGCACCTCCAGCAGGAGTAACTTCCAAGAGATTCACACATGAAACAGGTTACCAGAGACTCCTACTGGTAAGAAACCTGCTCCAGCCCATTCCTAGCTACACGAGATGCTGCACACGCTCTGGGAGTCCTGAAGAAACTGCTGCACCTTCAGCACTACAGATTTGCTGAGCACAGTTTTGTTAACAAGGAAAGGGACACCAAGAACGACCTTCTTCACTCGGCGCAGCCTCAGACTGTGATGGGTGCACTGGCATCTGAAAGGCAAAACCTGGCCTGCAAAAATGGTGCCGAGGCCCCTTCGGTCTCCTAGGCACAACTGACAGGCAGTATTAAAAGAAATCTTGGATAAGCTCTGAGGATATCACGGAGAGAAGAGCCCAGGTGTGAGCATAGTGCAGGAAAAGGTCTTCAGGTGGCCCAGCTACGCTACACACTGATTAAAAAACAAAAACAAATATTGTGGATATACATACACCTGTCTCCAAAACAGAATTCTTGGTTACATAAACCAAAGGACAAGGCCAGGAAGACATCAGAAAATACTGACATCAGACATACTGTCTACAACTGTGTTTTTCTATCATGGTCTTTAGTAGAGAGTCTGTATAACCCTCCTATTCCCGTCTACAAATAACTCCTTTTGACAAGCAATCTGTTAGATCACACTGCAGTTGGGAATACCAGGGGAGAAAGGAATGATGCTTTTGATGCACAAGAGTACAAAAACAGCAGAGCAGAGCTCACATCTGCTGCAGAAATGTTTTCAGAAGTGGCCCGTGCTTCCATATGGACATCCTCAGGTAGAGCATCTCTCAGCTTCCCAGCATGAAGCAAGCAATGGTTTTATTAAACACTAGTTCCTTATGTGCAAGCAAATAAAGAAAGGCACCAATTTATCTTGTGTCCTTCTGCTCCTCAATTTTCCAAAGTATTTTCTATGCGCAGACATAAGGCATTTCTTTCACTGAACACATCATACCACCAAAGAAAGGAGCCCTGCAAGGCCCCTGCTTAGCCCATTTCTACCCAAATGACACCAGTGTTTGCAGCTATACACAACCTCTAACAGCACTGAAACTCACACTTCAAGTTTGCATAGGTGCTTTATTAGTAGGGAAACCGTGGAAAATTATGTGGAAGAGAGGGAACAAACGGTTAAAAGGCTAAACTCTGCAATTTGCAGGTGACTTGAAAGACTGGCCATGGTATCTTCTCCAATATTCCTGCTGAGGCAAAAGGAGAAACAAAGTGGCCAGAGACAGGGCTCATATTAAAAAAAGACAATTTAAAAAAAAAAAAAAAGGCAAGCTCTGAAGTTCAGTTATAGTCGAACTATTCAACAATAGGGACTCAGGAAACACGAAAGAATGGAAAAGTGTAGCCCGGGCCTAAAAATAATAGCTTCTTGTTCTTACTCCCAGATGGTGAGTACACGTAGCTCTCCACACTGCGCTTTGGCCAGGAAGGGCCTGCACTCAGCACCTTATTGTTATGCTGAAATGTTATTCCTGCTCCAGCAGGAGCGGGGAGCACCGAGCCCTCGCTTCCGGAACAGAAAGCAGGAGCTGAAATAAGGATTCTTGCAATGTAACATGAGCACGAAGATGGTCCTGCAAGACATTCGAGGGGGCTACTGAGTTTCCACAGCAGCAGAGGCAAAGCCAGGCTCAGGTACTCGGAGGATCCATCGTGCTGCCCATGCCCATAGCAAGTTCACCCCTGAAGATCTCTAACACAAGAGGTGACATAGGCTGGACCACAGCCACAGACTCGGCTTCCTTAATTAATTTCAGCCTCAGCTTCTTCAAATTCTAAACAGGAAAAGAGAAATATTGATAATTTGGTTTGTTAGACAGACTCTTAGCTGAGCAGTACAACGAACCTGTCAGCACCACTGACATTTTAGGTAGCCAATAAAGAGTTTAAATAACTTTTCACACTTGCTAGCATGCAAATACTTTTAAACACGCTTTTCCCAAAGACTCTGATGTACCTCCTCTTCTGCCTTCTCGTAAAGTCTAAAGCTCTTACCAGCCTTCTTCCCTCCTTGGCCTTGCTCAGGCCTGAAGGAGGGCAACAGTGACACCGGCAAGGCCCCAGCTTCACCTGGCTACTAGTGCAACCACAAAGTGGGTTGGAAACGCAGGAAGGTCAACCTGCAACCTGGCAATCCCATCACACTGCCTCCCCCCGCTGCCTCAAGCTAAGAGTAGACTCAAAAACCAAACTTCAAATACTAATATTAGGGAAGAAAAAAAAAAAGAACATAAGACTCCTAAGATCAAAGTAGAAATGATTGATGTCGAGTCCTGCAGGTGAATCACATCTCTACATTATGCTTATGTACATACACACTGAGGCATCAGCCTGCAGTTAACTCTTCTGAAGCATCAGGCTAATTGGAATGACAAACATTTGAGCTAGAAATATTGACAGGGCTGGCATAAAGATCCACACACATTTGTGTTTATCTTTGTTTTCATCTCTGGAGCAGCATAAACTGTTAACTGAAATAGAGTTTAAAAACATTTCAAATATGTAACTACACCATTAACACAGTCAATGTGAAAATAGAACAGCATATGGCAAAAGAGATTAGAGGGATTAACCAATTAAATGGTATGACTCAAACCTACATGATCCTTCAAATCTCTGTTTTGCAGCGAGTTATGTGGGGGCATGAGAAAAGGACTTCACCCAGTGCAAACACTGGAAGCCAAACTTCTAAAAATAACTTATTTGTAGAATATCTAGTGGGAAGATATAAGAGGTGTGAGATGTTTAGAACTTGCACGTTAATTAGTGATTGACTTTTGGATCTCTCCTTTTGTGATGGATTTTACAAACATCTACTACTTGTTGCAGAACTCATACAAGCGGTGCCAGAGGACTACAATCCAACTCCTGACTTTATCCTAGGCCTAGGCCACATAGTATTGTATTCTACATACTAATTTATAGATCAAATTCCTCTTACTGTAGACACACACCATATTTAATTGAATTCAAGCATTTCTGCTCATAAGAGACTAAAATATTGAAGGGAAGAGGGGGCCTTAGCAGAGGGAATGTTTCTTTCTCAGAATTGAAGAGGACCCTGCAGGAAACAGGTCAAGTTTATGCTCTCTCTCAGCATTTGTCTAAAAAAAAAAAAAAACTTTAATTCATCCAAGTTCATTCGACTTCATCCTTCTACAGCTACTAAAAAAAATAACAAAAATGAAAGCAAATACAGTTTACAGTTGTGACTGGAGAAATATTAAAAAGCTATTTCTTACTCAGAGTTATCAAGGTTTTCAATTACAACTGAAAAAAGGTAGTAAAAAAACAACATAAGCATTTTCTGTATCCAGCTACAGCTAAGCCACCAGAACGGATCGGTAACAAACTAATTCTTAGATTTAATTAAAAATTCATCTCAGCATACTTTTACATGCTAATAATACACAAATACATTTGCATTTCCTTTTAATAGCTAAATGAAGCTAAAGGCATGCTGAATAGTTAAATCAGTTCAAGCACCAAATGCACAAACACAGAGCTCCTCTAAAGCACCTTTCTGTAAATGCAGCCTCAAAAAGCACACATACACACTTCTTTTCTAACAACCTCTCATTGAGACCAGAAGCCAACTTAGCAGAAAAGGAATGAGAAAGTATCCTTAAAAAATGCAGCCTTAAATGTATTCTTAATGTAGTCTTAACCTTCGGGTCACAAAGGAACAAGAAGCTACATGCGGCCATATATTGTAGCTGCCTTTACATATGACTTGACCATATATGCCGAGATAAAATAAACTTGATTTGTTTACGTAAGTTGGTAGGTGTCTGTGAGCCTTCCTAGGCTAAACCTCATAATAACATAAGAGCTTGAATGCTTATCACACTGCACAACATGAAAGTCACAGACCTACCTACTCTGCATTTAACACTAATTGCAAAGCAATTTATGCTTTACTCTTACCCTATTTATAAGAAAAAAAAAAATCAGTCAAAAATGCCTTAAAAGCAATAATGACAGCTTCCGAGATATATAGGAAAAATCATGTCAAACTTCTACCATAACCTTCTCCCCTACGATTCAAAAAAAAAAAAAAAACCCAAAAAACAATTTTATGTGGTTCTCCACCTGCGACATCACACGCCACTAGCACAACCATCTATATCATTTACTTCTAAATTGTGATCTTGTTATCTTCTTCCACCAGGATGAACACTTTGGCAGTGAGACCATACAAAAAAAAAAAACTAAAATTTAACTGCTTACCTTGAGGAAAAGAATTGGGTTGCACTAAATAAAGAAAAGCATGGACTACTTTAAACAAAATTCCTATTGGTCCAGGTTCGTGGTATGCACCTGTATCATACGTCTTGGTGGGTACAAATCCAAAATCCAAGGTGCCCGGGGGCGGTTTGTATATAGGCTGAACCTCTGACATAGTACTTCCACAAAAGAGCAGCAGGAGCAAACAGAGTTCCACAGCCATAGCTAGCAGTATTCATAAAACTTGAGGTAGAGAGATCTGCTCCGCCAAGTCTCGAAGTCTTCAATACATTCACTTGGGAGGGTAACTTTCTAGCCAGGAAAACACCGCTGCCTCCAGACCTTTTATTCTTGCCCGTGTTCCTGCTTCAGGACGATACAGAAGCTTCTTGTGGAGACCACTCAAAGCACCATCTCTGGAAAAAAAAAACACAAGAAAAGGGTCATTAAGGAGTGCGCGTGGCAGGAGGGAAGCTAGACAGGGCAGAGCAGAACAGAGAGGGAAGTGTGTGAGCAGAAGGTCTGTTGTTTGCTGTGCTTGAAACAGGGAAAAAAAATAATTACGCACAATTCCAGGTCAGTGAGTTTTTAAAAGCGAATAAAGGCCAGCACTGGGATGGCTACAAGGGAAACAAACCAATCCTGATGCCACCCTAGCTGATTATTACAGATCACATCCTGAAGCTCTTTTAATACTTCATCTAAATGTGTTTATATTATAACTTTCTAGTGTGTAGAACTGCCCTGTGTGAGCTGGCACAGTGACAAAGGTGTCACAAGGGTCCCCAGTAAGACCCCAGGTTTTACCTCCAGGAAGAATTTAGCTTCCCTTTATTTTGCCATGTCAGCAGCAGCGGGCAACAGGAAAGCATTGTTTCCATAATTCCTGCTCTTGATAATAGCAATATCCTTCTGGTACCCAAAAAACTGAAAAGCCAAGCTATATACAGACACACAAAAATAATATACTTCTGGTCAAAAATGAAATACAGCCTACAGCATTGACATTTCTTCCAAACATAAGTCAACCTGGACAAAAATATCCTACATATTCTGTGTTACATATACTCTGAGAGTAAGGACAGAAACCATCACTCTTTTACAAGAAGAAAGCCAAGTTACTTCACTCACCTGCTCTGTCAGCTACTCCTAGTTTCCTAGGTATCCTCAAAGATTAAAGGGGGGAAAAGAAAAGTCCATTTGCCATTCCAAAGTAAAGCATCCTCACTCAGTGGTGAGGATGGGGCTCACTATTTTCTATTAAATTGAAGTATTGCAAGACTATGCTCAGAAGCCTGCGCAGTCAACTCAACTTCTATTTGTAGCTTACTGTCAATTAAAAATGCTAGTAAAATAAAAATCCTAAATTTCACACAAAACATCTGCCCACATCTTCATCTACCTGCGGCTTGGCATAAATCCCTCAATTCAGCCTGGGCTGCCAAAAATCCAACGACCACAGAGAAGCCTCTGGCCCTTTTCAGCTTTGGAAGTGGCCCACATGGATGAGTTGGCCAACTAAGGGCTGCAAAACCCAACACTTTCCCAGCACTTGGGTCTGGCCTCCCCGGAAGCGCCTGTGGAGACCTATGGAATGTCACCCGCAGGGAAGGTCCCTGGGCGGGACAGGCCGCCCGCCTTGCGTGGGGCACCACACCCCACAGCACAAACGGCCTTTGCGCAGGACGTTCTGCCTCCAACACCACTTCCAGCAACGCTGCCTTGGGGAAACAGGTTCCTAACCCCGCTGGGGCTTCAGACCATCACTGGTGAGAACGACGATGGCAAAACAACCCAGAGGGCTCCTGACTACGGTCAGCCCAACCGTACAGCAGGGCTTGGGCTCCTGAGGCGCCTCCAGCCCGAGGACACTCAAAGGCAGCGTTGATGGGAGAGCGCGGCTGTCTCCCTCCCATCCTTTACAGTCTGACAGCAACCAGGTGATTTTTTTGAACCAGCAACAGTAATCGGGACGAACTTGCAACAAACCACCTCGCAGGCTTGTTTGCCACCTTCCTGCGTTTAAAGGATGGATCAGTAACAAGAAAACTTACCGAGCAGAAGAAGGTAAGACCAGACCAAAGAACTAAGCACAGCTCTGTTTCCCTTAGATCTAATCGAGTTACAAAGAAATAATCCCAGTTAATTTTCCCCACATGCCTGCTAAAAAATAAGAAACAAACCAGCAGTAATAACACTTTGAATATCAGAACTATCCAAGCAATTTTCAAAGCCATAATGTTCCCAGCCACTCTGCAACACAATCCTTAGCACAGAAACGCAAGAATTCACAACACGTTAATCCATGAACAGCTCCAGAACCAGAAGAGCATGTTTTGTGAAAGAATAATGAATATGTGAATAATGAAAGATAAAAATTTCCAGATCCAAAACACTCTTGTACTTTGTACAAGACTACAAGTACAACTTGTACAACTCTTATACGCACCTAGCACTCTAGGGTTGACTGCAGCAATTGAAAATGTTTAGCGTGCAGGTTATAATCAGATCTACAGAAACTCTACAGGAAGAAATATGAAAGATCTGAACTAAGAGCTAAAGTTTATTTTTATTTCCTCTTAATGACAGAGAAGGTAAGGTTGATGAAAAAATCAACTTGTTTTTCTTGAATAAAAAAGAAAAAAACAAAACACTTGTTTTCTGAGAGAAGTTTAGATTTTTGGAGATTTTTCCAGGTACAGTTGCAATAACTAGGGCCTAAGGCCAATGAGTCGCAGAAAAAGCTCACCTGACTTTAAAAATTAAGGAAACACAGATATCATGATGTACAGAAAACAACACAGAGAAATGTTAGGTGTGTTTGTGGAAGATGAAGAGGAAGATGATCTCTAACTGGCATCCTTATTAAGACAAAGCTAGAAGATGGAGCATGTTCTCCAGAGTGTGCTCTGTTATACTAGAGTAGAAGGAAAAAAAAAAGTAAGTAGAGATTTTCTTGAACTCAAATTTTAGGTTAAAGACAATTTAAAGGGGATCTAATTATAAAACTAGACAAGTTAAGCACTATTACAACGTCAAAATGTCTTCCTAATGAAAAAAAAAAGGCTAGTAAAGACATGAAGTCATACATCAACCAAGTCACAAGTTGGCAGTTTTAAGACAAGGAGGCTGCTGAAATGGTAAGGGCCTACATGGGAAATGCCAACAGTGTTCTGCAAAGCAGAGATATACAACCATCCTTCAGCTCCAAAGACACCTCTGACATCTCCTATCCTACACAATTCTCACTTAAGCTTCTTCACAGAATATTTCATCCCACAGGACAACTCCTTCTGGCCAATTCTACGTCTTCTGTATACTTAATAAAACAAGAGTACATTAATAATGACCAGAAATTTGCAGAAATGCTATTAAACCTGTACCTGTGTATTACTATGAGCACCCAATACATATTCAGCCAACCTACCTAAAAACAATTTAAGACATGAAAAAAACATAAGAACTTTCATTGAGAGTTTATTAGCAGTTAAGTATGACAGTTAAATAGTGCTAAAAGTGAAAATACATCCACAAAATTAATACTTGTGAAAGCTGCAAGAATGACATATATACTTAAAAGATGCATATACTTAAAAAGAATTATAGCATTTTGTGGCAATCTTGATTGCAGCATGGGACCAGCTCATTTCCTCAGAAAGAGCGTGACACTGCTGCAATCAGCGACTTCTCCCCAATTCTGGTAAAGGCTGTGGGAAAAAGGACTGCAGGCACCTTGGAAACGTTTTCATTAATTACAAACATGTCCATTTCATTAATGCATTTTTCCATGGGGAAAAAAAAAAACTGTCAACTGCACGATAAAATATATAATGAAGAAATAATTTATTTTCTACGTAGTTTCCAAGGGCATCTCTAATCACTAAATATTTGCTTTTTATTCTCCATGTGTCACTGCAATATTCTACACATGCAAGTCACTAAACACAGCTCTGGTGTTTCTAACGGTGATCTGTGGACAACATCATCACTCTTTCATCAAATATTCTCCTGTATTATCACCTTTCCAGTATTAAACTTCTCTCATTTTACATTTTAAAATATGCATTGTTTTCAAAATCAAAAAAGAGCAACTCGCCTGTTAAGGTTAGCAAAAAAGAGGGGGAGAGGAAGGAGACCGAGAGGTACAGAAGTTAAGCAGCGGCTTGCGCGCTGCATCGACTGGAAAAGGCAGAGCTGGGAAGCGGCATGATGTCCGGCTGCTGTTTCAACAGGACACGTCTCTCCATTTAACACGGCAATCATGCAAACAGAATATTGCAGTGCAGTGACGTGACTGCCCAGCGAGCCAGACCCCGGGAGCCCGGGGCCAAGCCGAGCGGAGCTGCCCCTTGGCAGCAAACCAGGATGGGAAGGTGGAAGAAGCTGCTGCTCCCAGGAAGCTCAGATCAGGGATCCGGCCCATCGCTGCATTTTAACACAGCTAAGCAAAAAACGTGCGTCCAAAACCGCCTCTGAGGTTCCAGTGACAGCAACCGCCAAGCAAACAAGGTGAATTAACTGCCACAGCCACAAAAATCTGCATTAATAAAGACACACACACACGAACCCCTGCTTCCCACTCGGGGCATGCAACACAGTAAGCCGGGCAGACGCTGGCGAGCACGGAAAGGTGCCGGTTCCTGCTACGAAATCCCTCCCCGGGCTGCCCACAGCTCCAACCTGTTGCCAGGGGCAGTGCCAGCGGAGCGGGCGCGCAGGAGCGCCCGGCGGCAGCGGGAATCCCGCGGGAGCGGAGGCGGCTCCGGCGCCGGGGGCCGGGAGCGGGAGCCCGGGGAGGCTGCGGGCAGCGACTCCGGGATCGGGGGCGGGGGGGAAGCGCGAGCGCCGCTTTCCCAGGTTTTGCAAGTCGGAGCAGCGCGCGGTTGTAGGACCAGGCTGCGAGGGAGGCAGATCCCTGGTCCCCGGCGGCAGCTCCAGCCGCCTCTGTAGCGCTACCTGGGCAGGGGGATTAAATCACACAAACGCCAGCAGCGAAGCCCCCCCGCCCCGGCGCTTTTAGCGAGCGCAGCGCGCCGGGCCCCTCGCCGCCCCGGGGCAAGTGCGGGGGCTCCCCAACCCGCCCCGCCGCCGCCCGTTCCCCGC
>JAVCKT010016007.1:0-24263 GCA_032273925.1 Rhynchotus rufescens
TTTTCAAAAAAGTACTAGGACCCTAGATGTGAACTTGGGAAGGAAAGAACCCATTTGCATGTCAGCTGCCAACAGATGGTATTACTGGTCACAGCAGTAGTGGTGAGCACACTTTCTCCCTTCCACAAGCAGGGTAAGACAGACTGAGCTGCAAGGACTTACCTGGACATTTCGGTTGAGGCTTAATGCAGGCATGAAGACACCCTCAATATTTTCAAATGCTGGAGGCCCTTGCTGCTGCCCGTTAATGTAAAAGGTCAGGTTGTGCTTGTTCAGGTCCAAGAGCACGCCAACAGTGGCACCTTTACAAACTCCCCCTTCAGTCCTAGGAAACAGAAGGAGCACGTTGTTGGTTTAGTGGAGGCAGAGTGCGTGCCGCATGCCACAGCTGCTCTCTCCATGGCAAAGCAGCCTCCATGAAGCAAGGGAAAAATGAAACAGCCCCGTGAAAGGATGGTTGCCACAATACTTGTCACTGGCCAAGCCACATCTTTTCCAGATGCATAGGTACAAAATTCATCAGAGCTTAACTGGGGCACTCCTAAGAGAAACCAAGTCTGCCTCATCTCCGATTGCAAGCTATGAGCCAAAAGCGGTGTCCAAAGCTACCAAGGTCAGTTTCCCAGAGGGGTAGGTGTGCAGAGTGTTGCAGTGCTCAACGGAAAGGACAAGCAACAGGAGACTCAGCTCCCCAGACCCTCCCTGCAGGAGTGGAGTGATGCACTGCAGAGAATGAACACCCAGAAAGCTCATTTTTCTGGGCAGTCATTCCTTAGTACTATTTCTGCTAACAGCTCCAGACTCAACTTCTGGTTTGAAGTACTCACCTTGAAATTCCCTAAAAAGACCTAAATTTTCAGAGCCAGAACAGATGTACCAGGTACTGGTTTTGAGGAGGAAGGGAAGGTGCGACTGATTAGGGATAAAAGTAGCTTCATGACTGACAAGGTGTCCAGCTGTTGGACTGGCAACTGTTTCAAGTGCTGGGGTGCTGTTATCAATATTAGTCATAACTGGTTATGAAGGGAGCAGCTGCTGGAGCTGTCGATGTATCAGCGCATGACACCCTCAGTCTGCTACCACAGGCATGAATAACTTGACATTAATGCACTTTCTGTGTGACATTAATGCACTTTCTGTTGGGGTTTAGAGAAACCAAGGACTTCTTTAAAAAGCACTGAGCCAAAAATCTGCTGGATGGGCAGATGGGCCTTCTACTGGAAGCTCTGGCACTTTGCACATATCATGGGGGCTCTGCAGTAGAATTACAGCCTGACACAATTTGTTCAGGGTAAATCAGATTGTAAAAAAAGCAGAAGGGGAAGAAGCAACCCTTTTTTTGTTCCATGCCCTTCCCTCAGGCAAACTCAGTTCACAAGGTAAGTGCAACTTTAACAAAACCTATCAGAATGGGTAGGAATAGATCAAAACATTTTAGAAAGGGGGGAAAATCAAAATCCTTTTAGGAATATAGGGCAGAGTAAGGATTTTTTTTTTATCTTGTCCACTAGGTGGCATAAACTGTTTTCCTTTTGACTAATTTACGTGCCACATCCTATTTCCTCCAAAATTAAAGAGTTTTTTTTTATCTGTTCCAGTGAGAAAAATAGTGTTCTGACGTCTGTTTCAAGCTCTTCAAAGAATAACAACATGGTTACAAATCATGAATTTCGCCTTCAGGTATGTTAGACTTAAAGCTATGCAGTTCTTAAGTCCTTTATTTGCTTACTAGTACCTTAAGTATCAATAGGATGGCCTTAGAACTTTTCTCCAAATCCATAAAACATACCATTTTCAAAAAGGTTAAGATGCTTAACTATCCTCGGTGTCTGTTTTGGTTTGGTTTTATTAAAAACACTCATTAATATCATAAAACTCATGATGATATTATGGGAATGTCAGTGCTATGATCTAGACCCATTTACAATGGTTATTTTTTCCCTGTCAAGAACAACCTCGATTGTGGTGTCCCGTGCTTTATATCCTGCAGTGCTTTAAAATAGATTTTATGACATCTTTTTAAATGACATTGATTCTCCCAGGCAACAGAAGTGGCAGCTTCGCCTTTTTGAGGTTATTACGCTCTTCCCTATATAGTGAACTCATTAACTTCTTGGGGGCTAATTAGCTGCATGCCCCAAATGGTGGCATCGAATGACTGTCCTTCGCAGCCCTTGGGGCCAAGGGGAGCCTGGGTGGCTCCGCGTGCGGCGCCGAGCAGAGCAGGCCGAGCAGAGCAGGCCGCGCTGCACCAGCCCGTCGGGGCCTCCCCAGGAGCTGTGGGGCCCAGGCCTGGGTCTCCTCTGCTTCTCGGCCATGGTTCTTGCAGGACATGAGCAGACGGGTTGCCCTGCTCCTCCGGCTGCACCTTGCCACAGTGAGCAACAGGCAGGGAATTCCGACAGGGAATAACCCCGGCAAAGGCGGGTGACAAATTTCCATGGAGTCGGACCTTTCCCGAGGCTGAGGAGCGGCTCTTCGGAGCCCCTCACCATGATTTCCCTCAGAACTGGGTTCCCTTTGAGGAATCCAGTGCTCTTGGTCACCTCCTTCCATGAGGAAGTGAACTCTTTGCAAGGAAACTTACACAAGGCATTTCCTGATCCTTCTGTACATCACTTGGACACTATCACAAGAGTTCTTTTTTTTTTTTTTTTTAGTTTAGTCTTAGTTGCAACAACAAAAAATGGCTAGATGGGGAGGCTCAAAGTAATGCTCTCTCATGATACACGTCCACAGGAGCATATGAAGGAACTGCTGCTTTACTGTAATGCGTTTTTAAACTGCTTACACCAGCTATACTGTATGCTCATAATCTGCAGGCCACAAAAAGGAAAACACAACCTTTTGTTACAATATTTCTTCAGGAAATACTTAGCATTTATTAAATAATAATCAACTTGCGAAGATATGTGCTACTCTTTAATTTCAAGTAAATCTCAGTTCTCACACCTCTTCAAACAGTCCTGCAAATATTAATTTATTTCTCTGTGTAATACTAAGTGCTGGGTGCTGCCTGTGCATAAGTATTGTGAGTAAGTCTGCAAGGCCTGAGTAAAGATGAAGAAATTTGGCTCCTGTGAAAATGTCACTGTCTGTTGCAGCAGAGTCTGTTATTTTAAGCACATTTTCTGCAGCAATTCGGAAAATTTGCAAGAGAGGAAGGAATGCATTGGCCTTATGAATAAAGAATAGCAATAAGTTTTGCTATTATTTGCTATACTGAAAAATAAATCTTAACAATTTATGAGTACTGTTTAATAAACCAATTAATTGGCTTAATTACATGTTAGTAGTATCATTTGTCATATTTTTGCTTATCAATGCCTCCTCTGAAGCCCTTTGTAGTCAGTGAGCAGACAGACCTCTCCTGATTACAGCGGACTTCTAGATGACACTCCAAAATCTCTAGATTTTGACTTCTCCCAACAGACTGCTCATCACTCTATTTCAGTATAAAACATTTTTATGTTTTCCCTCTCCCCACATAACAACACTGTGGCTAAAATATCACCTATACTCCAAGGTATTCCTGCTTTGGAGAACTTTTCCAAGGAACAGTTCCAGCACCCTGATTTATTCTCACAAAGATTTAGAGGGATGCAAGCCTATCAAGGCTGCTACAAGGTTATTAAGGCTACTGAGATGTCGCCTCCATCACAGTAACATCTGAGATTCTAACAGCTGTCAATGCATCTTCTTTGGACAGCGATGCTGCTCGCTTATGTGCTTATTTCCCATGCGGAACAATAATCAGGCAGTGGCAAATGTTCCCACAAGGCTACCACATCTAATGAGTTAACAAATTGACCTACTTGATTGTCGTGGTTAAAAATATAATGCCTAGACCTAAATTCATTGAAGCGCATCCAATTTCACAAGAATACGTGCCCTTCGTGAGCGTGTTTCACTCGAAAGAACATTCCACTGGTCCCTCCGTTCCTTGCACGTGCCTGTAAAAGCTCTGTGTTCGAGCTAGTGAAACATGGGGAACCATCATCAACAGAAATAACTTTGTCCTCCTGTTTAGCCAACATGATTGGAAACCTGAGGTGTTTCCATTGTCTCCTTCCCAATTTTGCTTAGCTGTTGTGCTGCTTGCTGGAAAGACTATGCCTAGCACCAAATCCATAAAATAGGTTTCTGGGACAGTAGCACTCAGAATGTTTGCCAGCATTTTTCCAGAAAACATAAGCTGTTTCACAGAGCATTAAAATTAATACAGCTTAGCATTACTTCCGCTCTAAATCTAATCAAGATATTAAAGGGACAGAGAACCCTTCCAGAGATTTATCATGCTGAAGTTATTTCACTCTGTATTAATTTAGACTTGATCTAAGGCCTCTGGAGTCAGTGAAAATATTTCCATTGACTTCAGAAAGCTTTGGATCCAGCTATGAAGCCCTTCCATAAAATTGAGCTATAAATTAGAGCAGTGGAAGTCTGGTAGATGTCACCTGCTACTCTTGGAACCTACATTTTTTTTTAGTAACTCACAATTGAAGAGCCTATATTTTTTGTACGTCGTTTTCCCATCATGGTAGAATAGGCACGCAAATACTTAGATCATTTTCCAAAATACACCAGAGACTCAGCATCCAAAATCACACTCCTTGGCCGAGCTCTTTTCTTGGTTCCCTCGGTACCCAGTTGATGTGCAGCTGGGGCCTGACCCTTTTATGGGAAAATGATAGGGAGCATTGCAGCTCTGAGCTGCTGATACCCAAGAGGACCCAAGCAAGGCTGAGTGTGTTTCCCTACACAGTGCAGCATCACATCAAAGAAAAGCCAGCTCTAGGCAGAGTCAACTGATTTAACTACTGCAAGCACTGACAGTCATGCAACCACGGCAGCACAACATTCTCTCTAATAGGTGTCGTCTCTCTGTGATCTAGCCCTGGAGCTACTGGTTTAGCTCCATCTATAGGACCTCTCCCCACTGCTCTGTTGCACAGAGCACACAGATCCACTCATCATGAAAGATGGTTTGGGTAATGAGGGATAAACGGCATTCCGGCCTTCTCAAATTCTTCTTTTACAAATTGCCTGGACTTGCTGAGACACTTTTCAAAGTTGTTCAATACCATGGCACAGTCAGATGGAAACTGTCACTTAGTCCTCACCAGGAAACATTCCCTTGTGTCCAAATCATGCTAGATGTAACCCACTGCATTACATTTGATCAATCAGCTTTCAGGATTGGCAACAAAAACCTGTGTTAAGATAGGAAATCACCATTGTGCTTGCCTAATTATTCTGCATCCCTGCAGCCAAAAATCCTCCTGGGGAGGAGAATCAAATACCTTTCTGCTTGCCCTTCTCCAGCAATGGAAAAGAGATCCAGCACTTCAGATTGTGTTCTCCTCACTGACACTGGATGGGACACACAGGAACTTGCTTAAATCACACAGGGCTAGATGCCAGGGGAAACTTGCTAACGGTGAGAAGAAGAAATACCAACACAGAATGCTCTGTAAGGTACTGATGTTGCTGTCTCTGGTGATTTTTAAGAATAGGTGAGACTGGCTCCTGTCATTAATAAAATAGGTATAATTAGCAGGCAGATGGGCTTGCTGAGATCCCTTCCTCACTCGCAAGCAGGAAAAAACAATCAGTAATGAGCAAACTGCGTGGTCGGAGCTTACCGATTGGTGTGAGAATTGCAGTGCATAAACCAGCTGCGGTTGTTGTCAACGTACATGGCCCATGCTTTGTCATCCTTGCCCAGCATCATGTCCTTGACCACGTTAATCCTGGCAATGCCAAAGGCTGGATCCGGGTGGTTATCATAGCGGTCCACGTGCAGTTCCCAGTAATGCACCCCCTTGGAGAAGGCCGCTGTGCCGAGAACTACCCGATCGTCGTAACTGCTGCACGTGGCCGTCTGGTTGTCGTTGGACAGCACGATGTCTCTGTGGGCTGAGGAGGGGTCAAAGCTGAACCAAGCCACTGTGCAGGGAGGAGAAGGAAAGGCAGCGTTACGGCAGAACGGGATGTGGCCAAGTGTCACCTTGCTGCAACTCGGAGAATAAGATTCCACCTTCCTAAAGCACCTTCAGGCAAGACTTTACTGCACATTCAAGTAACAGTCTCTCTCTCTTACCACAGACATTACACACGGCTGCTTTACACTGCTTCCCAGCTGCTTCTCAGCTCAGAAGTGACTGCTGGTTAGTAAGAGAGGAAAGAGAAAGGAAGAGTCCTACAATCTGCATGGCCTATGAAAACTTGGAATTTCTTTTTTGGTTCATTTAGTGTAAAGATGTTGTGGAAATGTAAATTACTCATGCGCCTTATATTATCTGTTCTTGTCTCTTAGAGCGTGAGCTTCTAAGGGCAGAGGCTTTCTTCTCCTACAGTAACAAGAGTCACTGAGGAGACTAAGGCTTCTCCATGGTATAGCAACAGCTCACATAAGTAAATCAGTTCAGGACTGCCTTTAACAGAAATGGATTTTCAGTCCTTGTTGGTTAGTACTGATTTCACCAGCTTATCAAATGAAAAAAAAAAACAAAAATGAGAAAAAGCTCTTACAGTATACATATTTTATACTTTTTTGGCAAGATAGCATAAAAGTGGAAGTGATTATTCCCAGCATGTGCTTCTGGATTTGTTACAATATCATTAATGAAGATGAACTTCTTGTAATGCTCATATGGATGTCAAGTATAATTACACAGGAACATGCACAAATTCCCATTCCTGTCTTATCAAGTCTTACTGTGAAATTGTATCAGTGGTGAAAAAAAACAGACGTGCCAAAGAATGACGGAGAAGTGGAGACGGGGAGTGGCATACAAATATGCTCAGTGTGTTGTATAATTGCTTCTGTATGCTAAAACAAATCAGGATCTGTAATTAAGCCCAAATCTCTACTACCAGATAACACTGCATGATTTGAAAGTTGAAGTATTATTGACGATGCAAGATCTCCTAAAGCCTAAAGAATTTTAATTTTATGGTCAGTGAATTTAGGGCTGAATTGTTCCCCCCAGGTACTGCAGGTTCAGTCTTTAGCCCTAGGGCACTTCAACAACCAACAGAATATGCCTAGGGCTGCATATGCTTTGGGGTATTGACTTCTGCAGATAGTCTTGGCAGAATTGATCATCTACATCTGCGTTAGATCCAGTCAGCACTGGAAAAGCATGTGCACAGAAAGATGCCTATAATTTGAGAGCATCTGTGCTCTGGTTCACACACAGCAAGGACAGCAGCAGCCCAGCCCTGCCTCATTGCTCTGCCTTCTCCAGCTCTGACCTGGAGGTTCATGCCAGGAGGGAAGTTCAGGCCGTGCATGCTCAGTCCCTGATCTCTCCACTGAGTGGATCCAAATTCTCTATGGTAATTAGTGACGAATAAATTAGTGGACTTAATGGGGTGCAAGTACCCTGCCACTGAGACCTGCAGCTTTTCATTTAGAAATTGGTGGGAGGAAAAAAAGGGGGAAGGGGAAGGTCAAGGGCAAGGGGAAGGGCAAGGGGAAGGGCAAGGGGAAGGGCAAGGGGAAGGTCAAGGGCAAGGGCAAGGGCAAGGGAATCTCACCATCCGACGTCTGTAAAACAACTGTCTTGCTGTAAGGACCAACTCCTGATGAATTAAAAGCTTTGACTCTTGCATTATAGGTACTGTTGAAATGAAGGCCATCAATAGTACAGAGAGTCTCCTTGCCAACATATACTTCCTAAGCAACACAAAAGAGAGAGGAACACAGTTTACCTGTTTCTCTGTACCTCATAATCACACGGACAAACTTCTAAATATAAACCACGTGTAAAGAGCTTCTCTTTCCTTCAGGGAATGTAGAGCTAAACATGGACAACTACAGCAGAGGAGGCATCAAGGAAGATCAGCAGCGGACACAGTCAGATAAAGCTGGGGGGGATACAGCAATACACAATAACATAGAAAAATATCTTATTTTTTGTATTCCTTTCCTAAAACATCTACATGCTTTCTGGATCCATGCAGCAGAAGCAGGGATACTTTGGCAACTTTCCCTACGCCCTCTTCCCCACTTCAGACAAACAGAAAGCCCTATCCCAAGGAAACTTCAATACAAAGACACACAAATAAATGCTGAATGAATTTCTCACTCGGAATTGGCCACCATCTCCATCATCAAGTTCCAAGATATAACCCTCCACTGGGTTGTGGCTCAAAGGTGGCATTCTCCAAGCCAAAGTCACACTGTTGTTTCGGGTGCAACACTTCTCCAGCTGCAGTAATGGGACGGGTGGCACTGTAATAGGAACTGAGTACAGATTAGTGTAACTCTGCCCTAACCCCTTAGTCTGTGCTGTGAGCAAGACAGTGACTGGTCACTTATTATATTAGTTAGGCTGGTAACAAAATCTCAGAGGCTAAGTGGGATATAAATGATCCACAGGCTCTAACCTGGTCTTCTGCCCAAGGCTGAATTTCATCATACAGGACATTTTTTTTTGCAAAATTCCACAATCTTTTGCAAGGGGCTGAGTACTCTGAGCATTTATTGACTAAGCTCTTCAAAATGTCAATTTGCTCTTCTTTTATCTACTCTACTCTGAGCCTCTAGATTATTTTCTGTGTTTTGTCTGTGTAAGAGCAAGCCCTTGAGCTGTTCTTTTGGTCCTACTCTACTTCTTCGTATAAAGAAAGGACTGTTTACATTTTGTGTAACAAGTACTCTGTGGGAAAATGGTGACTGTTGTGCCAAGAGGCAAGTCTCAACCCCCACATTGAGCCTGGCATTGAAGTCCATCATCATACTTGGCATTACCCACCACTACATTGAACCCAGATGCTGTGTAGCCAGGAGGAGTGTGGCATGAAAGGAAAGAGCTTTATAAGTAAGCTCTTGAGGGTTTTGTTTTCTACAAAAAGAAGAAAAGTCTTCTTGCTTTTTCTTTGTATTTGAGGATGATTCAGAGGATAATATAAATAAAAATCTGCTTGTTTTTTCACACAAGTTCCGACTTTTCTCTCTCTAGAAGGTACTAGAGAAGTAGCAGAAATATGACAAGAGAAAAAAAAAAAAGGGAAAGTGGGGAATTCAGAGGTAAATGAGAATTTTAAATGAAATGTTCAATTTGGAGTTTTTTTTCCTGTTTGTTAGTATGTATAATTTCAATGAAGCAGACGGCTTGGAGCAGACGGCTGTGTCAGCCGTCCACCTTCCTATCACTTTTGTAAAGCTGTTAAGGCTCTTAGGAAACAAACACTAGGTCCTCTCTGCTTCTAAGATTGCCTCTGGAAAAAAAGAGATGAGGACTCAATTCTTGAAATTTATAAAATGCAAAGTTATCTATACGGAAATGTCTTCAATAATCTGCCAAAATTGCACCTCTCCAATTGCCTGCTCTTGGGAATACCAAAGGGAAGTTTTTAGAGTTTGTTCACATAAGACAAAAAGGTGCAAAAAAGAGTAGAACCCTTGGGGTAAAGGTAACTTGTTTGTAAATCTCTTTTAACACCTGAAGTAGAAACATCATGCAAGATTAGAATACTTCTTCATATTTTAAAATGTGCGTGTTCCCATTTCCTGAAAAGAATATGAAACCTGGCCCCATGCATCCAATGCTACGGGGAAGACCTGGGCTGCTTTACTTTGTGGACAGGTACATTTGTGTGAGTAATCCTAAGGATCCTCCTGCTCGCTTAGGACCAGCCTGTGACCTGAGCTGTCCGGCCATGCAGTAGTTCATGGAGGGGTAAGAAACTCCCACAAAGCAGCTGTCCAGCTTTGCTGGATTACGCTCGCTCCTGTTTCCCTCCTGCCTCCTTCTTAAAGCATACGGATAGGCACGGACAGAGATTCACCTTGACCTCAGATTCCCTCTAGGAGTCTTGTAAAAGTCAAAGGAAAGTGTAAAGGGAGATGAATAACTGGGACACAGAGATATGCTTCATTTTGAGCAGCAGTGCGACAACATGAAGAGAGGAAAAATATAGGCTAACTATCAGAACAAAAATGAAGATTTAGATGTTAAATTACTGTCCCACTTCCTGGGCAACTTAGCGTCCTCTGGAGAGGTTTTGAAACTCTCTAGAGAGTTTTGAAAGGATTATAAATACAAGGGGAGAATGATGTTGCACTGGCATAGCATGACCTATTAATGAGTTTGATTAATGTCCTACTGTTATCAAAGTGCTTCCTGCAGGTCACCCTTGATGAAAACTGTGATACCGATGTTTCATGTCAGCTCAGCAGTTTCAGAAGACACTGCTCAATGCAGCTCAGAGCCACTCTCCTCTCAGGGTACAGTTGGCTCTTCTAAGGTTTCCTTTACTGTTTGTCAGCCTGTCAAGGAAAGTTGTGCTCTCCGCTCTCCCTCACGGATTAATTTCTAAAGGACTATATGCAGCGAAAGAACAAGGCCATCACAAGCTCTGATCTTCTCCAAAACTGGCTACGTGAATCCAGAGTCCTTGCTGTAGCAGGCGCACTACAGTGTTACTAAGGGGGAAGGAAAGCCCACGGGCAAAGACCCAATTTCAAGATGGAAACCAGTCAGAACCAGGGTTAAAGACTGCTATGTAACAGTTACTCTTTTATTATTAGTGTTATGCATTTCTGTCTGGGGAGACAGAGAGGAGTCTAATAGTAGACAACAAATGCTAGAGCTCAGCTCCTCCCAGTGGATCAGCCAGCCAAGGGAGTGGGGGACTCTGGGCTATCAGTGAGACACTTCCATCTACACGACTGATTAAGCATCACTTATGCACATACCATGTTTCTGCTCCCTGCACAGCTAATTTGGTACTGAGTAACTTTGTCTTTCTGTAGAAGAAACACTCCCTGATCTTCATTGAGGTCAGCTTTGGAGAGGGCCTTATACAGAATCCACCAGTAAGGTACATGAACAAGTCATCAAGGCAAATTTAATGCGATTTGTTCTCATTTTCATTCTTTTTTGTCTAACAGAGCGAATCAATGTTTACTTGCAAGCAAGCTGTCACCTCTAACTGACCCATGCAAGCTCACTGAGGTTGAATGAGGCCAGAGTTTGGAAAAAATATTAGAAATTCAGGCATGCAGTAAGCATCGATAATGATATTACAGACCTTATGTCGCAAAGCATTTGAATGAAACAACCTGTAGCTGCAAGAGCCATGTTGGCCCTATTCTCTTAGGATCTCCCACGTCTCCCTTTACAGATTAGCTCTGATGCATTTACTCTTGTTAGATCAATCAATATGTCGAGTTGGTAACACTCCCCTCACCAAACTTTTGGCAAAGTTTGATGTCTCTGGTGCACTGGGGTTACTGGGACTGGAGAAAGAGAAGCAGATGTGAAGAGACATTTATATGCTTCCGCAAAAGGAGGCTCAGAAGTATAAAAGTGCTGATGCTACACAGAGCAAAACATCACCCTGCAAGACCAGCTTCTCACAGACTCTGACATGTTGTACCTGGTACGTCTGGGTGTTTGCTAGTGAAACACGAAGTTGCTTAATCTGTAGTACCCTTATTTCCAGATGCAAAGACACTATGTGTGAGAAGACAATGCAAACCTGGTTAACATCTCAGATGTAAATTCCAGGAAAAAAAAAAAAAAGCTAAATCTTCAGACCAATTTAAATACAAAGAGATTTGCAATCCTAGACTGAAAAATAGAAATATATCTCTGTATATCAAACTTCTAATTTCTGACAAATGTTAGCTTGGGATCAATCTGTGGTTTGTACTGCTTGGGAATGCAAGAGCATTAGCAGGAAAAATGCAGTCCCTTATGCAACTGCAAGAGTTACCAGGTTTGCAAGAGCAGCGGCCAGAACAAATGACCATTGAGTTTCCACCACTCCTTGGACACTGGGTACAGCTGGGCTTGCCCTCCACATGGGCTGGTCGGTAGCACCGACCAACCCAATGGGACATATATCAGACACTCCTTGGTCGAGCCAAAGAAAAGAGCAAAGAGAAGCTCTAGGAGAAGCTCTTCTTGTGGCCGATCCGTTAGGATGCCTCTAGGAATCAAGGAACAGGACAGCTATTGAACTAATTTCCCCTCCTAATTCTCTGCCTCCCATTTTTTTTTTTTAATCTGGGCACTCTTTGCACAACAGCTGGGATATAGGAAATAGAGCTTCTTCCCCCGATCAAGCATATGTGTATGTAAGGAAATATTTATTTACCACTTCAGCTCTTCCTGAAGAGGTAGAGCTTCCTTACTACTGACAAGACAGCAGTAACTGGTATTTTGAATTATATATGTCAAATCTAGGAATGCTACAAAATGGCATAAAGTTTCATGCAACTAATGTCTTCCATCTTCAAAGCTGTCGGATGGTCCTGCTCTGAAGAATTTATCTTCTCAAATTTTTAACTGCACCTGATATCACTGTCTCAGCTTGTTCAGGTCATTACAAATGAGGTGAGCACATCCCTTTAGCAAACACACGGTAACCTTCATTTGCTAGAAAACTATCCTCAAATGACAAGTCATTCCTCATTCCTCTTTCTATGGCCCTATGACCCCCTTCTTCCCAGCACTGTTTAAAAGGATTCATAAAAAAACAGAAAAAAAAATAAGAAAGAATCACAGAAGCTCACCCCTACATTTCATCTGAATAAAATCCAGCTGGTGAATCGCCTGCAGTAAAGGTTCACTATCCAAAGTCAGGTCAAACTCAGCAGACACTTTTGGTTCCAAGGCGCCTTTGACCCACTGTTCCTGAGAAACTTGAACGCGCTTGATTAAAGCATCTGAGATCTGAAAAAGAGGATCAGGCTTACAGGAGTGCAGATGCAGCAGCATATCGCAGCACACTAAAAGGGGCAGAATGTCTGTGATATACAGAAAAATGAGATTAGGAATATGATAGTACAATTGAAGGAGGATGTGAAAATTTTGCGGTGAGTTCCATTTATCTTGTATCCTCTTGTTACCACTTTTCAAAACATAATCCCACATTAAGAGCAGGAAAATAAAAATGGTGCTTATAAAGCCTTTTAGGATTGTGTTAAATATCATGTATCTGCATGCCACATATGCTTATGAACTCTCTTCTCTGATCTACGGAGGCTGGGCTTGCTCTCCTGTTTAGAAAGCAAGGAAGAAAGGAAGACTTAAATGTTGGAGGGTCTCTCCATTTAGCAGAGATGATGCAGCGGATGAAAGCTTGAAGCAAGAAAAAAATGTGGTAAAGAATGGGTGTATTTGAGTGAGAGAGATAAGTTCTCAGAAGCAATTGCCAAAGAACATGATCGATTTTCTACCATCGCATCGAGACGCAGTCCCACTTTTCACACTCTGCTCTATCTCTGCCCACAGACAATTAGGCCAGAAGTCAGACTAAAACAACCGCAATGGGCTCTTCTACAACTGAAATCCTGTCTCGGTGGAAATCAATCAACTCAGCTGTCTTTGGGCTCAGTGAAGCATATCTGGAATCCTTCCCAACAAGTGTCCTGGATATCACAGCAGAATATTCTTCTCTCTAGACCAGAGAGAATTTTCTTTTCTTTATTTCAGGAATTCAGATATCCTCCCTTGCTGCTCCTGTTGGAATACACTTTTGTCTGGGCTGCTTTTCCAACAGCTCCCAAACAGCCTGTGCACTAAGTGGAGGAGCACAGCTAGAGGGGTGCTGGATCCCTTGGCTCTATCTCAGCACCCTCGTTGCAAGAAGAGTTACTTTTAGTAATAGACAGCTTCAGTGTTTGCTAGTTACCTTGAAATCAACATTAGATAAACCAAGGAAAATAAAAATCAAAAGTACTTTTAATATCAAATGTGAAAGAAAAGAGTGAAGTCACAAAGATTTTAAGAAAAGTAAGCTGAAATGAAAATTAAGCACATCTCTAGCTAGCATGTAGGGAAGATAAGATTTCATCTGTTCTGTACTACCCAGTTGGCAAGCTGTTAAAATGCTTTGTAGTCTTGGGATTAATATACATTCCTGCCTCCTGTTTGAGACTAGACATGACAGTAACAAGTCAATCTCGAGTGATAATAGGTTTAAGTTGGCTAACTCTCATTCTGTTTTTTAGGGATATTGTGACAAACCTTCATGCATTTATGTGTGCAGCAGGTCCTAACAGCCACATACACATCGTTTTGATTGATGTGCCTTCCTTGTTAGGCAATTAATAAGGCAGTTAATATGACAAAATAAATTAATTCTATTAATTAAATGAATTAATAAATTAGGCAAATGAATTAGGCAGTATAACTGTTATATTTTAGCTCATCAATAGGCCATTTCGTCGCTTGCCCCATCTCCTCCTCCATTTGGTAATGGCAATAATGAAAGTCTCTTATAGCTTTCTGTCCAGAATCTAGACTCAGTAGCAACCGGAATCGAGTCAGGGGAAGGCAAATGGTAACAAAAAGACACTTGCCAACTATCATGCTGCATTTTTACATGGGACCTAGCCCTAAAATCTTACTCAGTTTTTACAGAGAAACTCCACTGGGCTTTGCACACATTTAAAAACTCTTTAGAATTTACTACACTGCAACAATGAGTAGGCTGCTGAGGAAAAAAAAAACGAATAATGCCTTTAGTTACACATGGGTCATATTCAGTGACCATGTAAAGACTGTGGGCTCAAATCAATAAAATGTCCTTATTCATGTAAACATGTGTTTCAGTTCCACTGAAGTTTATCAGAGAATAAAATTGGGCTTGAAGTTCAATGAATGTTTAGATCAATGACTTTCAAGCCTGTTTGTTTTGAAAATCCCCAGTTACCTGGGTAGAGCTTTTTTTTTTTGGCACACAGACAACAGCTTTTATGTGGTTACCTCTAACCAATTTATTGGAAATGTTCACAAGTCCAAGTCTACATATTGAAACTAATATTTAAAACAATTTCCAGGATCATTCTGAATTTAAGTATGTGCTTAAAGAACTGAGTTCTTATCTTAGAAGTTAATGTATAGATTTTCTCAATTTGGCATGAATTATACGCTATTTGATTACAAAATAGATAATCCATAGAATCTCATCAACATTGGTTTACTTGACGCTTGCATTTTTTAACTTGGCTCTTTACAGATCATTAAGTTCATAAGCAATGTGACATTTTATTTTATTCCCCTTCTGACGTTGCCTTTGAATCATCTATTGCTTCAGACCATACACATTCTCAATATGGAAGTAAACATGGAAGCTTCATTTTCTTTACAATTTTGCCTAAAGGAAAATTGCATATTTATACAGACTATTTCACACTTCCTCTGAAATGACCCTGTCACTTTATTTATATATATGTATATATGCGTATACACATATGTGTGTCTGTGTGTCTATGTATATGCATATATGTGTAGTATAAAATAAACACACCGTTTAGCAATTATTACATACCATATTTCCCCAGAATTATGCAGCCCAAAACTCAGCAATTTAGCAGGAGCATAACTATACATGCATGTGATCTATATGAATCATTTCACTTCATCAAGTGGCCAACAGAGCATGCACTGTACCAAGTTACCACCTCCTCAGCCACTCATACTAATTCCACACCTCAGTCTGTCTGTTTGAAGACTGATTTCACAGGAAATTAATACAATCATCAGGCTAGATGGACTTTTAGATGTTACTAAGGGATTAAGGTGAACCTGTCTCAGAGGTGGAACAGGCTAATTAGCCAAGCAGTCCATTTTTAGATTTGGAAGCCCTTATTATTTTTCTCTGTCAACAACACTGGAAAAGAAAATACCTGTAAAAACCCAGAGGGATCATTTTCTTTGATAACTTCTAGGCAATATTCCATAAGCCCTGTTGATTGGCGAAGCTTCAGTGTACAGTGATTTATCTGGTCCCAAACAACCTGGAAAACAAATATCAGTACAGTTCTGGTAACTGCCTCAGCTTCCATTTAATTGCATAAATTATTTCAGAAGAGGCAACAAATGGAAGACAGTGTTAAAGCTATGCCTGATTTAGCTGCCATATGGGCACTGCCACTTCTCCATCAGCTACACTCATTTGCTCTGTATTGTAAATAACCGATAATTAGTTTGGCAAAATGTTGTGCACAGCGAATTTCAATTTTCAGAGCAGATTAATTGCTCAAAGCTCAGATTTGCTTGGGGCAGAAAGAGCAAAGAACATGTTTTTACATTTTCAATATTCACACTTGTAGTCAAATTTTCACTAAAATTCAATCTTTCAATAAATCTTTGACCTAAACACAAGTGTTGTAGAGGAAGATAACGGGGTGACTTCTGGCAATTCATAGACTATCATTTTCTTCACAGTTCACAACTAATCCTGCTCTATTTAAGGAGACACTATTAGGATTAAGAAACGAGGCAGATATATTTCACTTTTTCAGATTTTGGATTTTGTTCTGCTGTCACACGACTTAAAACAGACCTAATAGTTCTGGGTAAAATACCACAATTCCTGAGTATAACAGGTTAACAGGCATAAGCTGTAGGATAAATGGGTGCTGCTAGTAGGATATCTCAAATGTTGCTTCCTGTTAGGCATGGAACTTTTTGAAATACTGATCTTGACTAAATTTTATTCACTGATTTTCACTTCAGATTTGTCACTTCAGGCTAAGATATTATTTTCACTTAAGTCTAAGATATTGTTACCAGCACTATAAAATCTCTATATTAAGAAGTGGATATTTCACGGATTTTTGTCCATTTAGAGATGACTTTATTTTCATTTTATTTAACCAGTTATATCTTCCTTTTCCCTTCCTTTCCTGCATTTCCTTTATTTCTTTTGAGTAGAAGATCTCTGAAGGTAGCTTATCTGATCTAAAAGATTTCAAGAGAGACCCAAAATCTTACGCAGACAAATACTCTGCTCAGAGGGATTCCTGGCTTTTGGAAGTACTGAGAATGTAAATCACACACAGGTTTCAATGCTGAGCATCTCTTAAAAGATTGCCAAAAGCATCATATAATTAAAGACTAATGGCCTAATTCAGCAGATTGCTGAATCACATCTCTAATTCTTAGCGTAAAAACACAGGTCCATGGAAATGCTAGGCTTGAACTTGCTGAGTGACTTTAGGATTTGGTCAATGGAAATTTTCACCATCTAAAGAGCTGGAGACTTAACAAAATGCCCATTAATGCCAGTTATCAGTAGCTATGCTCACGTGAATACTCACAGCTTATGAGAGTGGTGCTCACCTTTAGCTTGTGCTCACGCTCTTTGGTAACTTTTGTGAGCAGCTTTGCCTTTTGACGAGTTAATGCATCAACCAAGGCATCACACTGAGCAACAAGACAGGCTTCATAATCCAAACCGTTCTCCTAGAAGAAGGTGAGAGTCATATTCATCAAAGAAAGCGTATTTTACAGCTGAAGCTCTTGATCACTCTTACCTGTTTTCCATTCAGAAAAATTTCCTTTCAAGACCTTACCGTATTCTGTTCCTTTTTGGCTTTCTTTATAGCTATACCTCTGACAACAGCTTGCTATAAAGTAAAATTGTAAAATGCTATGCTGCAAAATGGGATTATACAAAACCTTCACTTCTTGGTACTTTCCAGACACTGGTGCTTGGAAGACACATTAATGCAACGTAATTTAAAATCTAAGCCTGATATACATAGTGCGTACCTATATGTATATATATTGTAAGAGAGTTCAGTGCTATTCTGTTTAATTACCTTACTTCAACTGTTTTGAAATAACTGGTAGAATTATGGTCCAGAATCTGATCCACAGTCTGATTACAAGGAAGTAACTCAGGTACAAATATTATTCCTGAGGTTGTATCTATTGCTTCCAGTATTAAAAAAAAAAAATAGCCAGCACTTGCCAAATGTAGGTAAAGCTTGTATCTTCTCTGGAAACACATATTCCATTAACTTTTCAGAAGAAAAATACAGGGCAGTCTGTTATTCACACTGTGATAAAACTCCCTGCTAGGTAGACTGCAGTAGATCAGGTACATTTCACTTTGGTGTCCACCAAGATCTGAGCAAGGCCTGAGTATCACACTAGCCTTACATAAAGTCCTGTCTAGAAATGGGAATCCAGTCTCTGAACAAATTGTGCTTTGCACGTGCACTTGTAGACATGTGGGTAAATGGTACCAAAGGTCTTGTACCGACCCACCTCCTGGGGACAACTTTCACTGTTGTGGAAAGCACACTGCAACACTCGCTCAATGGGATGCTCTTCCTCGCTCTATCTGCTCATGGGACTAGAAAGCAGAGAAAGGTTTCAGGCTCCTTTTTCCAGCAGACCTTCAATTCTCCCCTCCTCTTTCCGCACAGTGCACCATATCAAAAATAAAAAGCATTAAAAGTGAGATTATTTTAAACAGATGCTTGAGGAGAATGCACCTTTATGGCAAGCCATCAGACCTCCCCAACTCATGATTATCTTCTAGTTTTTGTGTATGCATTTCCCTTCTCTTTTCAGTTCATTTGCTTTACTCTTCTTTTGACAACAATTTATTTCAGCACTGCATTGCTTTCTCCCAATGATAATCCATGCATCCCTTCCTCCAGCTGAGGGAAGAAGGCTCATTCGTCCTTGGAAATTGCCTGACCTGGCCTCCATGAAAGTTCTACCCGCTACCACTAAGAGGAGAGAGGGGCACAGAGAAAACAGAGTTACTGGGCTGAGTTACTGTTCACACATTTGCTGCAGACTCTTCCTGTTGTGTCTCTGTCTCTTGCATTTGCATCACACCTGACTCCCCCGTAAGCTTCTTTCCAACTGAGCTTCTCTTGAAGCACTGTGGCCTGTGTAAGAGCTAAAACAGTAAGTGGATGTGATGCAGCATTTTTCTCCTTGTTTTCCACTCACAGATCAAACAGGGCATTTGGCAGTATGCCTTTTTCAAATGAGAAAGGATGAAATTGCTACAGCAGATGGGAAAATGTGAAAATTGGATAATGACAGCAACAAGGAAGAACAAGGAAACAACAGAGGCAATAAGGAATTGGAAGTTTCTAAAAAGAGCAGACCAAGAGGCTTAGAAGTGGACTCATAAAAGAGAAAGTAAAACAAACAGACACTATCAGATCTGTGAAACATGAAAAAAAGGAAAGTAGGTTATGAACTTGTGGATTGCTCTAGGCAGGGTAAAGGCACAGTTCCTGGTAGCTCTGGCAAGATCAGAGAGGGGATAAAAGGCTCTGGATGGCTGTCTGTTCTTTGCATTGAAACAAGACAATAAAATGTATACATGAATCAATCCTTTGTGTAAACACACATTTTTAAGGCATTTTTGCTGAAGGGCGGATGTGTGTGTGTGTGGTATCATATTAAGATATCTATCAGTCCTAACCTGAACTTAGACACACAATTCTGGATATAAATCTAGACACAGAATACATCGATTGTAACATTTAGCAGTCCATGAACCATTCTCTGGCCCATAGGCCAGAAGGCAAGGGTCAGCTCATGACATATTTAAACTCTTCTCCCCACAGTAGCACATCTGGATGCAACCTGTCCAGTGGGAGTAATCCCTAGCATGTGCTATCACCTAATCCCGCTCAGACAGCACCTGGAAGAGGGACATTTGTCATGGGACAAGGTTATGCCAAGGAGCTCACTAAGAGTTAAACCACTTAACTCTTAGTTAAACTGTTTGGGTGATCATGATCCAGTACTCAGGGTGTGCCCTAGACCTGTTTTACTTAGTCCTTACAGGAGATTAATCCTTACACTCTTGTTTGCTAAAATTTGATGTCCTCATTCAGACTCATGCAAGTAACTGGCTAAGCACGTAAGGTTCATACCTAGCTTTGTATCCAGACATACCTACGTTCTAGAGGGTTATCAGTGGATACAATTTCCTCTTCTGAGTCTTTCTCTACCATTTAAACAATGAGCTACATAAAAAGAATTGCCTGGTCTTTGGATCTAATAGTAGCAGCAGCTCCCTTATGCAGAGCAATTTGCCAGTGATTTTATTGAAACACCTTAAAGGATTTTACAGCTTAGTCATAAGCAGTTGTAATAGGCCAGCTTTAGATTTTGAGAGGGAAAAAATACATTTTTAATGGAAGTAGGTGACTCAAGAAAGTATTGATGACATATTATTGTTTTGGGATGAGTTATCGCATCCCAAAATAGCTATCAACACATATAGGAAAAAGAATTCTCTAGAAGTGTCCAGACATATCCTTAGCAAATGGAGGAAGCCTAAGTGACTAGGTTAGATGAGCTATTTAACTTTCAGATATCTCAAGTCAGTTGACAAATTTCTCATGTCCAAAACAGGCCATGGAGCAAGTATGAGTTGGTAGCTTCATGCTTGTTTCTCTCAATTAGATGTGCTTTTATTTCATTTGTTTTCTCCCTCACACTGGGCAGTGTCACAGAAGAATATGAGGGTGGCTTGTGCCACCTCTCTTAGGCAGCTTGAGAACTCTGACAGTATTTGTGGTGTGAATTCATAATCTGGAGTGTTAAGAGGAACTACTTAATGATTAAATTCTAAGCCAAATGCAGATTTTCAAACTTTTGTTTTGGCTTTCTGTTAGTGACAGAAGTAGGACTTGCTCACTGACAAGAGATGGACGACCAGCAGAGCAGGCATACAGTAGAGGAGATGATACATATTCCACAGAAGCCATACTGCAGCGGAGTGTCCCTGCAGATAACAAGCATCCCATCCTGGACCCTGCAAGCTCATTGTGGGGAAGCTCCAACTCAGTCATATTATGTAGGGTGAGAAGGGACTTGCAGATCCTCTGACTCCCAACACAGAGAGGTCTAAATTTAGTTAAAAAAGAAATTTGTTCCTTTTTGAGTTTGTGTCTTCAATTATTGCACTCACCAGGAGTCCTTTTCTGTTTATTAATTCTGTCCAATTATATACACGGAAATGTCTTCTACTTCAGTAAGTGACCAAATTGATTTGGCAACGTAAGTTTCTTTTTTTTTCTTTTTTGACTTCCTATAAATACTCTGGTAAACAGATTGACTGGATTTTATCCAAAAACAAACACATTTTTAGCAAATGTTAAATGAAAAACAAGAAGTTAATTCTGAATGTGTAAAAATAAGAATTTATGCTAAGTGCCCAGTTTCAGGAATTACAGGCGAGCAGGAGCCTAGAGCATGACCAATGGATTCAATCAAATACTAATCAACACAGCTCAGATGTTCAGTATTGAATATCAGCTTCTTGCAGCAAACAGAAAACAACCAGTCTAGAAGCTAAGAGAGATTTGCAGACATTATTTGATGAATAATTTTGTCTAGCAAATACAATCAAGAAGGTTAGATGATTCCAGGAAATATGAGACCAGGAAAAGAGACAAAGTCATCAAATAAATTATTCACTCAGCTCTATTGATTACTGTATTATCCAAACCACTAATATTCTACAGTTACCTGTATCTGCTGCAATAAATTTTTCAGCTGAACCAAAAATTCTTTTGCTTCCTTTGCTTTATCTGAAACACCATTTAAAGCCTGAGATAGCTGTGCCTGCAAGAAAAAAAAAAAGAAATATTAGAGCTAAAATGCAAATGTATTTCCTACTAATCCTTGATTTTGACAATTAGCAATGTGCTAAAAGGCTTACTTGCTGTCACATGTGCTCTTACACACATTGAGTGTTTGTGCTAGAAAAGAATGGTTAAGATTTTAATTGTAATAAGATTTAATAAAGATGAAATATTCATGTGGGGGCAGTCAACTATTGTGTCTATACACTCCACTTTACTGCAATGACTTAGTAAGTCAAAATACCTTTAAAAAAGACAACTACCCACATATAGAAGGAAATAATAGTCTTACACTTTTAAAGTAACATCTGTTACGCTGAAAAATCCCCAAGCTTTCCAAAAGAGTGCTTTTTTTTCCCCCCTCATCAAATTTTGCAACCATTATCAGTGTGGTAGATTCAACCACACCTAAGACACATCAGAACCTCAAAGACAAATCTACATTTTTAAGCCTCACAGTAATTTGTCCCTAAAGGGCTCCAATTTTCCATGCCTCAACCTAACTAAAGAGTAAATATTTCTGGAAAAAAAAAAAAAAAAAAAAAAAACAGAAAGAAGAAAAGAAAGAACCCTTTGGATAACTTTTGCATGGTGGGAGAAAAGGAGTGTATCTGTTGTAAGCTCACATGGAAGTGGCAGATTGAAGGGGCAGCTTCTCAGCTGCTCGTGAGGATCTGAAGGCAGCTGCTGTCTGGCTCCTGAGCACATCCAGAGCTCCCGTCACCTCACACGGCTTTCCTCCAAGCCTGATGAGGATTTCGGAAACCACGTGGTTCCACTTGCCAGCCCTTGACGAGTCCAGACCAGGCATTAGTTCTTTGTACAAATATATTTCATAGTGACATGATAGGTCTCATCAGTCAAAGCCAAAGAGACCATTTTGGTTTTGCTCTGTGATCCTTGGCTTTGCTGACAGAGAGGGCACCTAACACAAGGTCTGGACTATTGTGCCAAGTCTCAGGTTAGAAACTCAGCCTCTTCTTGCATCTTCTCCTTTGCCAGTCTTGGCAGCTACCAGATTGCCAAAGCCCAGTTAACTATCCATAGCAAATGGATATAACAATTGTCATCAGGAAACAGAAAACAAAACATCTTCTCTAATGTCAGGCTTTCCAAATGTTAAAGTCTGCTCTTGATTCCTTAGGTCTAGGCACCTTCAGACAGAACGTCATATGTGGGAAGGCAAAAGGTTACAAGTCCTCTAGGAGAAGACCTAATGGAAATTCAGTAAATCACCATTCCCTTTCGCTCCTGAAGGGAAGTAAATAATTCCACCTCTGCAAAGGGCACGGCCCCCCTCTTCTTTATGCTGGCAAAGGCTGAACGTGGATCCTGGCAGTCTGGATGTCTCCTTCACACCCTCCCTTGCTCTTCCTTATCTGAGCAGAAGGAAGAAGACCAGAGCATGGCAGCTCCTTATGCACAATTCACACCTCAGCCCCTGAGGTAGACACATTATATAGATGGAGAGGGACCTGGGTAACTCTGTGCAGCTGTGCTGTAAGCAGGTATATAACTAGGTATAGACTCACCTTTACTGTGAACTAGAACTCAGATAGAGAAAAAGAAGCCAGCTTGGTTTTTGTTTTGTTTTGTGCAGTTGCACAAACTTTGCCCTTTAGGCCCAGTTGTAGGTACTGCATTAGCACCAAAATTGAAAATAAAACATGCTCTGCTACAACACATTTGTAACAAATGTAATGGGAAGATCAATCATTATTACGTTTGTCTGTCAATATTTACTCAATATTCTCTTACACAAGTTCCTACCACTACACACACAAACACACAAAAAAAAAGGAAAGCAATCATATTTGATTGAAAGCTTAGTGGACTCACTGGATCAGACCATAATCCCTTGAAAAGGTCTTTATTTTCTGCTAGATGAGCCCATCAAGACTTTAAACTAGCTCTCCATGAGCTAACTGAGATTTAAAGCACACTCTTCCGGATAGCTCCTTCCCCTCCATCCACAAGGCATGTTGAGCCTTTGGGTTGTCAAGCTGGTATGTGACAGGCTGAAGATGGGATATGACAAAGCAGCAAGGGAGGAAGAGAGAAAGAACTAGCGGGCCAAAGCACCCTATGTTGTGCCAGTGACTGGCCCAGCAGAACCGTCCTGGTGTGGCAAGATCGCCTGTCTTTCACACTGACAACAGTCACTGGACCCAACAAATGAAACACTTGCACCTCTCCAACATCTGCCCTCACTCTCAAATCAGATACAAAGTTTATTTCATCAGAAAAAAAAATTAAAAAAGGGGAAAGAGTCAAAAATTGTATACAGTCATCACAGCAGCCACAGAAATCTGATTCCACCCAGATGAACTGTAGCCGATGCATGTACTGATGTCAGTGAGCACCATCACCTTCATTTCCCGGCACGCTACCGTTCGTAGAACTGGAATAGAAAGTCCTGACAAAGGCGCTGATCAAAGGGCTCCTAAGTGAACCTCTGTGCTCGTTAAAAGCTGTGGTTGCACTAATGCAAGTGCAGCATGAAACTAAAGAGAAGACCAGATCTCCATTTATGAAACCCACTTAGAGATAATAGCCTTGTTTTTCAAAGCATGTGTAAAAGATACCTTACAAAGCAGAGGAATTTAGTCATGTATTTCCCATTAAAATCAAATGGAGCTACATGACTAAGCCCTTAGTAAACCAAGCAAAGCACAGAAAATGCCCTGTACACTCAGAGCAATCTCCCATGCTGCAAAAATCTCCACTCGAAGCCAAACTGAAATGTTACAAGCTCCACTGACTAACACAATTACTAACTTCTGACAAACAATATTCTACATACCGCTACTTTAGTTTAATACCTGGTCTCACCACAGAGTATGGGGATTCTGGAGATGGCCACAAAGTTTACACTCCT
>JAVCKT010016008.1:4007-15663 GCA_032273925.1 Rhynchotus rufescens
AGAGGTTGTGGAGTCTCCTTCTTTGGAGATCTTTAAAACCCGCTTGGATGCAGCCCTGTGCCACATGCTCTAGGTGATCCTGCGTGAGCAGGGGGGTTGGACTCGATGACCTCCGAGGTCCCTTCCAACCTTGGGCATTCTATGATTCTACGATTCCTGTCTTGAAAGCAGCACTCAGCAGAGAATGGTATCAGGCAAACAGAGACCTGAGAGGTGACTTCTCAAAGACGGGGTGGTTTTTGCGTCTCAGGCCCTGCAGATCCCTGCAGTCTCCCTGGCTGCAATTTTGCAGGCAGGGAGAATTGAGACCACAGGAGATGTAAAGGATACAGGACATTGCTGAGCAGGTATTTCCTGGATTTCTCATGCTTCAAGACTGCAATGGTGAGACGGAGGTAGTGGATCTAGGGGAAACAAGAGAAGCAAAACTGATTCTATACACAAATGAGGACACAGCCCTCCAATACAACATGACAGAAGTGACACTGCTGGATCAAACAGCTGCAGATGGTTCAAAATACTAGCTACCTTTGGACAAGCAAACAGCACACAGCAGCAGTTTGGTTAGTCACAGATTCCTGGAGATCTGGATGTGCAACTCACTTGTAATCCCAGGTCTGGGATGATGGGGGAGAACCTGTAAGCCCGCAGCAGGGACATCAGTAACTGTTTGAGGCACTCATGCACTTCATACTCCTGAGAAAAAAAAAGAAAAAAAGAAATAGATTGAACAGTAATAGACAGGGGTGAGGAACAGGCCTTGCCTGCAGCACTGGAAGGATGAAGCAACCATCTCTGAACTGAAAAGGCAGGTGCTCCAAACCAACAGTGTTTGTCTGTTTGTATCTATGGGAGGCACTTTGGCCTGAGCTGAAGTTTGTGCTGTTGCTCGCCTATTGGGAAACAAACTTCTGCTTGTACAACTTCTTGGTTGGTGAAACCAACCCTGTAGATTTCAACCCTAAGTTCAAGTCCCACGGTCTAATTCAGTTGGGTTGAAACAGTCCCACAGAATCACAGAATCTTCAGGGTTGGAAGGGACCTCTAGAGATCATCTAGTCCAAGCTTCCCGCTCAAGGAGGCACACCTAGAGCATGTGGCACAGGGTGGCATCCAGGGTTTTGAAGACCTCTAGAGAAGGAGACTCCACAGCCTCCACCCACCTCCACCTCCCCCAAATCTACCCAATGCTTAGCATTGGCAGAGCCAACCCAGAAAGAAAAGACCAGTTACTCCTGCGTAAATGAGGTAATGGTCAGAGACCCCAAAAGGCAGCTCTTCCCACTCAGAGCCAACCAGCAAGAGAAGAGTTGACCCTCCAAGTAACATTGCAGCCCTGCCAGGGCCTTTTGGCTTCACTTCTAAGAGAGCAGGTGTGAAATTTTTCAGTGAAACTTTCATTATAGCTGGTAAGGCCAATGCCCACTTCTATTAACTGTTACCAAAGTCCAGGAAGGCCTTTTTTTTTTTTTGCTCCCCAGCAGCACTGTAAGTGCTGGTGAAGAGAAGGCCTCTTCTTTCACTCTGAAAAAGAGAAGGCTGAGAGGGGACCTGATCAGTGTCTATAAAGACCTCAAAGAAGGGAGTGAGGAAGATGGGACTGGCCTCTTTTCAGTGGTGAACAGCAACAGAACTAGAGGAAACGACCACAAACTCAAGCACCAAAAGCTCCACAGGAACTTAAGGAAAAATTTCTCAACAGTGAGGGTGACAGAGCCCTGGAACAGGCTGCCCAGAGAGGTTGTGGAGTCTCCTTCTCTGGAGATCTTCACAACCCTCCTGGATGCAGCCCTGTGCCACGTGCTCTAGGTGACCCTGCGTGTGCAGTGCGGGTGGACTAGATGATCTCTAGAGGTCCCTTCCAACCTTAACAATTCTGTGATTCTATGACTGTGATGCCTTTTCCACACCAGGTTGCTTTCTTGCAGCCCACAACAGCCTCTAAGACCTCCACAGTCACACAGGCACAGACAATGCTCAAGGTGATACCTCACTAACGTTCATAGAAGCAGGAACTTACTGAATAGCACTAGTTCCTTTAGCAGTAAGAGAAGCTTAGAAGTGCCTTGCTAACGTAATTCCTGCTATCACCATTATTGATTACTCAGTCCTCATTCCTTGGGGCTACAGCAGCAGCCAGATATCCCAGGTGAGATGGTTGTCACCAGCAAGGGAGAGAAGCTGATGGCTACCAGCGTTTCACAGAGAAGGCTCCTGTTCTCAGCACTTTTCATACTCTCCTTGTGATCCCTGGGGAAGAACCAGCACCCTAATGACTCACCTCCATGAGAAGCCACATGAGATCCAACAACTGCTGGATAAGCGGGTGGGCCTCCACTGCTCCTCCTCGCTCCAGGATACTCAACAGGAAGGTCATGAGCACATCTTCCACCAGGTAGACCTTGCACTACAGACAGAGAGTGAGATCAACAGTTCTCCAAGGAACAATCACTTCCTAGTGAAGTCTAAGGCTGCATCTGCCTCCTCTTAAAAGCACATTGGGGAGCTTGCAACCGGCAAGGTCAAACTCACCATGAGAGGGGCAAAGTAATTGAAGATGTGGGCTAATGTGATAAGCACCGTGGGTTCTCCCTGCAGCTGCCACGCAGACGTGTCCTTCTCCACCAGCTTCCCTTCCTGCAATGACAGACCCGGGGAAACCCACAGCTTAGATCCAGCCTGCTGGAGCCAAAAACCAACGACTAACAGACCAGGAACTGCAGAACTGCGTTTCCTGGCACAGTCCACAGCAGACCTGTGCAGTGACACCAGCTTACCGTCACATCTATCCCGATGTGGATCACGTTCTTCAGGTAGCCCAGGAGCTTGCGAGCCTTCACGAGGTCTGCAACGGGGGGATCTTGCAAGGGCCGGTAGCCTTCCACTGGATAGGTAGGCAAGGGTTAAGGTAAAATGCAATCTGATTTTTCCATCCTTCCTTGGAGCATGCAAGAAAAAGGGAGTATCTCCAGGTGTGCCTTGGTTACAGTTCACACCATGATGTATTTCCCAATGGCTGAAAAGCCATGAGTTCCTTCCCCCATTTCTTCAACATGGCAAGCAGCAAATACTTCAAACCACACTTGTGCTCTCATCACAACCACTGTCAGAAGCCTCCACTACAGCTAAACAGGCACATTCAGGGCTGCTCTGACAGACAGTCCCTGCTACAGCTGTGGGTTCACACCAGAAAGCAAATCTCACGTCAGCAGCTGTCAAGTGCTGCCCACGCTGCTTGTGTGCCCAGCGGTCCCGTTCCAGTTGAGATGCCTGATTCTGCTCTCCCTGATGCCACTTTGAGCACAAGTGCCAAGAGGAGGAGTGGATTCCCTCAGATATGTATGTTCTACAGCTTCCCAGGACGGTCTCAAGACCGGCTCTGTCCCCTCCAAACCTCCTCTCCCAGCAGCCGAAGGATATCGGAGCGGGCGGCTCCCGAAGTTGAAAGCGACGGACTCTTTGAAGGAGAGGCTGATGGCGGGGAAATAGGCCATGCCAGCCCCCCTTGTGATGTTGTCGAAAGCGGTTCCCAGGGAGATGCCATTCCTGAAAGAAGATAAATCCACAAGAGTTTAGCCACACTAGGAGGGTTTTGAGGTCGCTGGGTAACCCAGCTACTTTTCCATTCCTCTCCCACCAGCACGGACACATCAACCAGCCCTGACCCTCCTCACTTTAGACCTGGCACATAAGCAAACACCCCAAACATCCCAGCTTCACTGAGCACCCTTTCATGGGGTGACACAGGACAACTCTGCAGCCCACGTAATATGCAAAGCCCCATTCAGTTCCCAGGGCACCCCAGATCCTGAAGAGATATCTGACCATATCCATTCTCAGTTACTCCATTCTCAGTAATGGGTTTCCTATAAGGACAGTTATAGGATGGAGTAGGATGTTTATTAAAGATGAGTGACATTTCTGGCTTAATCTCTTTGGGCTCAATGGAAGGAGCAGGATATTGTTCTCAATCTATTCTTCTCTAAAAGGTGCTACAACCACTTGATAGTTTTTAGTTCAGGATTGTTTATTTCAGGACGCAGTTTAGGGTCCAGAAACAATTCTTATTTACACTGGCCACTGCTCACCGTGCACTGGAGGTAGAAACTGGAGATTTTTTTCAGCCTTTCCACAATTCCCAGTGGGTCTAGGACAGGCAAAGCTTAGACTGGCCACAAAAGCAATCTGTGTAGCCCAGATTGCCCATATAACTGTGGTCTTATAATTACAGGAGAAGCCCCTCACCTCCAAAATCCTAGGAAACGACACAAACTTAGCAGCTTGAGCATCTTTCTACCAACTACTCTCTCTGAATTTAGGAGACTCAGCAGCCCTACAGCCCTTTTGCATGGCTCCTGAACACAAAACAGATAAGCAAAGAGTGGAAGTAAAGGAATGTGAAGAGGGGAGGGCAGAAATAGGGCCTAGCAACCTGCTGAGCAGTGGGGAGACCTTTATATTACACAGAGCCATCAGCACAGCAGGGAACCAGGTGAAGCTACTTACAAGCAGAAAGCAATGGTGCCCTCGTCAAGGTCTATCAGACAGCTGACAATGTCACCTGCTGCCCAAGACTGCAGAAAAAGCAGAAAGAGAGAGTTACATGTTTATCCAGATGGATCCCGAAGACGGCAACACGGCCAATCTTTTGTGATTTAGGGTGGAAGAAGGTGTGTCCTTCTCACAGCAGCTTCTGTAGCATCTTCTAACACTTCTGAGAGCTGCACGTAAATCACTAGGAGAACACTGTTTCCCTCCAGCACTGGAATCAAACTGTTATTTGTCTCAACACTGCATTGCCCTCAGATGTGCAACCAAGACCCTAAGGCTTCCAGAGGTGACCAGCAGCTCTGTGCTGGGATTCAGTCTGCTGGGGCTGCTAAACAAAGCACCCACAGAACGTGCCCAGCACCTCAATGAAGCAGACTGAGCAGCTCAAGGGTGTTTCACAGCGCCCAGCAGAATCCAGCAGGTGGAAAGAGCTACCTGCTTTCTTCTCTTCACTACATGCCCATCCTTCTCTTCCCTGGATATCTACTCACCTTGCCATAGTTGGTAGTAGTCACGTTCCACTTGCGCACCCTGTTTCCATCATAAGCATAGGAATCTGGTGTATCTCCAACTCCTTCCTGCACCGAAGCATAAAAGATGAGACTCAGACTTGACCAAGCACAGAGCTACAAACACGGGATCTGTCTCACAGCAGCTTCACAGAGAAAGCAGTTTCACGGGGCAACCATCAGACAGGGAGAACAACCAACAAAGCCCCTGTTCTAGGAACGAAACCAAGAGGTGATGACTTTTGCTTCAGAGAAATACAGTATTTTGGAGTTATTACTGGGTCAGAAGGATCCTGGCACACTTCCCTTCCACACCTTAATCACTATGAATAAATAAATAAATGACATCCGATGTCAACCAGTACCTCCTGGTTAAATCTGCAGCTGAGTGTACACCAGCCGATCTGCATGAGACCTTGGGAGGAGATGAGCACCTCGTAGATCCATTTCCCTGCAAATGGAAGAGAGGTGTCACACGGTGAAGCCATGGCCTGCTGCAAAAAGAGGTGGCATCTGACAGTGTCCCCCCACCCCAGAAAAGAAGGTGACACACAAAGGAGTTGGAGGAATTGCTCTGTCCTTTCAACTGTCTCGTGGAAATCCTCTGCCTTTCCAACCTCCTGGAAAAGGCAGTGGATGAATTAGAGGGAAAAGGGGACCCAGATCCGGAACTGCAGCACCTTTAGGATCTCCTGAGCTCTCTGCATGTGTAATTCATCACGCACTCTTTCTCAAAGCACCATTTGCTGATCTGCTTACCTTTATATACACAAGTTGTGGCCCTGATGGAGCCGAAGTTACTGTGGCCAATCACCTGCACCAAGAAAGAAGCAGGTTTTAAAGGTAGTCAAAAAAAAACAGAGCTGCTTTGCCCAGGCCTATCACCCATTCCCTCCAGCCTAGACCTCAAAAAACACAACAGCAGCACAAGGGCCAGGTGGTAACACACAGGTTCCCTGTGCATCGTGCCAGCATATGAAAGTAACTGCTATTCAGGAAAGACAGCTGAATTTCCCAGAAAAGTTACAACAAAATTCAGAGATTCAGTATGCCCAGCGGAAAGCTCAGGACAAGCAGGTATTTAACATGCTGCAGAGATCTACTCACAGAATCACAGAATGTTCAAGGTTGGAAGGGACCTCTAGAGATCATCCAGTCCAACCTTCCCGCTCCAGCAGGGACACCTGGAGCATGTGGCACACGGTGGCATCCAGGTGGGTTTGGAAGGCCTCCAGAGAAGGAGACTCCACAACCCCCCTGGGCAGCCTGTCACTGTGGATTTTCAGAAGAAGTTTGGAAGAAACGCAGATAACTGGAGGAAAACAGCATTCCTGGTCACTTTGCTGCCCAAAGCAATAAGGAATGTTCGGACGCTATCATTGTATCTGGGGGGGGCGTGCTGCCATCGTTAAAAAGGGGAATATTCCCTTTTTAGGGGAATCTTGAAATTTGAATCTTGAAATCTTGAAAAAGGGAAAATATTCCCGTTTTAGTGAAATATTCCCGTTTTAGGGAAATATTCCCTTTTTAGGGGAATCTTGAAAACTCCTCATTAAGCAGGTCCCTTTTTCGTTATGCCTGGAAGGACAGTGGATCCTGGGGAGCCAGGGCTCTTGTACAGCGAAACCTGCTGGTGGCTCCTTCTGCTTTGTAGAGGGAACAAATTTGGGGTAGGGAGAAAGATGGAGCTTTGCAGCTGCTTAATTCAGTGACAGAAATAGCCCTCCTTTGGCATAATGTTTACCAATATGGTTACACACATTGCATGGAGGCTCCCCGTTAAATAACTGTTAAATAACTGCCCCATGTTAGATAACTGTTTTGCCTTTGTCTTCAGTAAAATCGATGATCGGGGCACAAAAGGATCGCTAATAAGAATTATTATGTGAAAATGGATATTACTGTTTTCAGAGGGAGAGCAGGACCCATGGGAACCTGACTCAGTGCAGGGAACGGGTCAATCCTGGAACATGCTCACACCCATCCGTGTTTTACGTTTGTTAAGTTAAAGGTGGCAATGGGAATAAGGAACAGCTCAACCACTATCTGGTTTTAAGCAGGATGAAGAAAAGCAGTCTAGTCATTAACATGTCTGCTAGTCTGACCTCAAGAACATTAAAACCCGATAGAAAAAGAATATAAAGGAAAAAATAATTGGAGATGGAGAGGTTAAGTGGAAAATAAGGTAAAATGCAGCATAGCTTTACTAAAGCTAGATTACGACAAGGTAATCTGCTATCTTTCTTTGATATAAATATAGTTTTCTAGATAACTGATCGACATTTCTAGACAACACATTCACTGGATTTAATGGGATATTAAATTCAATGCCACGTGGCAAATACAGAGTCTATCTGGGGAGCTATTATGGTACAGAATAAACTAGCTACAGGCAAAGGACGGTGGTTTGGGTGAACAGGTAGCCCGTGAGGATGGAGCTGAGCTCTTTAGGAAAAACCTTGAAATTAGGTTATCAGCAGATGCAGAAATGTATTAAATTAATGGACAAGTCCATAAACAATTATTAAAAGGAAAGTGCCCCTAGCGAGCAAGACCTGTGGAGGTGTGAGCTTTGCAAAAGGACGAGGCAGAGCTCCTACCTTCTTGCTAAACAGCATCCAGGACTGCTGCTCTTGGGCTGATCCAGCAAGGCGATTCTCATGTTCTTACACTGTATTTCTCAGAAAGAACTTGGAACAAAAGGTAGGAGTGAGATGATGGTTCTTGCTGATGGCACAGATTTGGGAGGCAGCAGTGATACAGAAGGAATAGCTATATACCTGGGATATCATGCTGGCACTGTTTAAAAAATGGGATGAAATTTAATAGTGGAAAGTACAAGGTCATGCACTTGGGAATTATTAACAAGGATCTGTGCTAGGAGCTCATCAGTTGGGAATGAAAGAAGAAGAAAAAAATCTGGGTGTATTTGTTGATCTCAAGTTGATTGAGAACTTCCAATGTGATAGAAGTCTGATGAAAAGCTTGTATTACTGAGATATTTTCTGGAGAAAGAGTAAAATGTTACCTCAAAGAGAGCTCTGCTACAATCCTCCCTGGATTTACTCTGACCGTGTTTAATCAAGGAACACAAAATACGATGGGAAAATAATTACAGGATAAACCACATTTTTTTTTTCTTTTGTACGGATCTTAAAATTGTTTAGGAAAAAAACAAACCAGAATGCTGAGAAGGGATATAGCAGCTCTTTATGAAACCTCAGGGAGTAAACACAAAGGGGAACCCATCTCCCGTAACAGCAGGTGTGATGGTGGTGTAAAAGCAAACAAATATCCAATGGTCATGAGAAGTCTGACCTGAAATGTGAGAAACCAGAGCTTCTGAGCTCAGAGGCTCCAGGAAATCCTCTAGTGCAGCTATACTGTGGCTATAAGGTAGTTGCTACCTCCTGCTGAGGACAAAACCCAAAGGCCCAACAAGTCTTTCCCAGACTTCTCTTAACTGATTGAGGCAAAGTCACTGAGCTACTTGTTGGCCCTTTATGAAAGAATATGGGATACATATTGTGGCATATTGGTCGTCTGCAGCCTGAGAAGTCTAACTTAGCTCCTGGCTGTATTCAGGGAGAGCACCTTTGAAATGCACGTGTGGTCAGGGTAGAAGCTGGCAGTCACCTCTTCTGGAGCATCCCACTCTGGTCCCTCGCATCCGTCTTCCCACGGGTGTTTGCTCCCATGCCCTTCACATAATTGTGCTGCAATCCTTGAGCACTCCTCCACAGGGAAAAATGGCAAAATCTGCTTGTCTTGGGTACTTTCTTGATCATGTTGTCATCCAGCAACCTTTAATACACTTCCCTCTTGTTACAGGTAGCCCAACTCAGGCTTGGCAGGGAGCTTCTGTTAGGAGTAAAAAGTGATGGTAGGACATTTTTTAAATCATTATTATTATTATTCTACGAGAATACACCAAGTCTTGATTCTGTATGAATGGTGGCATGATGAAATGCGGGGTAGTTTCCTTTCTCAGGACTCCAGCCTGTCTGCAGTTCTCTCGATCCTTTCCCATCTTGGTTCTTTTGCCATCTTTCACCTCACTGTGATGAGGTTTTTTTTTTTTTTTGTCTTTTACTCCCAGAGTTTGTTTTTTTTTAAGCAATGTGTGAACATGCTGCTGCATTCTAACCTGTCTCTGATCATTATTTTTATTCTGAGCTTATCTTCGTGCAGAGGCTTCTGCTAGTTCTGCTGCCATCAAACAAGCAGTGATTTCTTGGTTCATCTAATCAGGATGGCAGGTGGTGAGGGCATTAAGGTCGGTGCAGTTATGCAGCTACTCTAATCAAAATACACTGTGTGAGAAGCACCCACCCTGTCTAGACAAGAGAAGAGAAGCACCTGTCATCCTGATGGGACCCCAAACGTGGATTATCTGAATGACTCTCATCTTGAAAGTAGTCTGGAGATTGCTAATTTTAAAATAATGAGATTTTTTTGTTGACTTACATGACATTTTTGCAGCACATTTTTAAAGGCTTCTGATTTTTTTTTTCTTGTGCTATCCCTGTGCTAAAGCAGGATACGCTATTACCAATGCTTTGAGAAAGGGAAGTCAGCACGAAGAAGCAGCCTTATCCAAGGCTTCCCATTGAGATTATTATTACAAGACTCATCGGGCACAGAGGTCAGGGTCCTCCAAGAACTCCCAATTCCATGCCACAGCTCTTGCTTTCTTGAGCAGATGCTGGAAACAGCCTTGGAGAGCCTGTTTCCAGGTGGGAGCGCAGCAGGAGGAGCGGAGCTCAGGGTGAACGTGTGAGCCAGCTGACAGATGAGAACCCAGCTTCATCTCAGGGATCTGCTGAAGACATATTACGCCCATTTGTGCAATGAAGTGTAGGGCTTGATTATAGCACTTTTATTGAACGCTGTAATGCTGCTCGGTTTTGTGGACACAGAGCTGTCTTCTGTAGATGATGAATGACACCTTGTTTGTGCAAGGCATTTCTGCGCCTGCAAGTAAAAGCGGAGGGCGTCGATGCAGGGTAGGATATGCCTGCTTATATTATTTTCTTATTCCTAAAATGCTGGTAACCCATGTTGTTTGGCTAACATGTTAAAAAGAGGTAAAATCTTCATAGTATTTTCTACTGAGTGCATCGGCAGTTTGGAAAACTTAACTGACACAAACTTAAGCTGCATTGTGTGTTAAGTAACTACCACAGTGCTGCCTGACAAACGCTTTTAATAATAAAGCACTTATATTTTTCTTATTGAGCAGGCTTTTATAGGTTCTTTTATAGGCTCCGTTTATAGGTCCTGAAGTTGAATAGTTGTTACCCTGTTATTACAAATGAGATACACAGGGCAAAGAGGCGCTAATGACTTGCTCGGAGTAATGATTTGCTTCGAGTATTGCTAGGAAAGGATTTCCAGGAAGTATTTTAGCTGATAATTTTTCATCCCACAGAAATATTCGAGTACCTCGCTCGGGAGTGCGCCCACTGTGGTAAGTGGGTGCAGGCAGAGACAGCTCCCACCCACGGGAACTGGCAGTGCTAAAACTCTCAGCTATAGAACAACTGCCCTGACCTACGTGCCAGGCAGATGTCCCCTCAGCCTCTCAGTCCTATTCCCGTCCCTATGCAGGAGCAACCCTCTACAGGGAACGAGCTTGGAAACCCCTTGGGCCATCCCCACTGTTTTGCATTGGTGACTGAAACATAAAATACTCGAAGACAAGACTTTATGTGAAGAATAGACTCAGAAAGGGTTCGTTGGAAAGTAAAATAGAAAAAAACGACTTCATTATTGTGGAATCTTACCAGGTTTAACAGTTTAATGCCAAAATAGAAAAAAACTACTTCATTATTGTGGAATCTTACCAGGTTTAACAGTTTAATGCCAACACCTCTGCTTTTATAACTGCCAAGAACATGCTGCTGATGGCTTATAGCTTCCATGAATTCTCAATAAGTTAAAATGTAAAAAAGAAAAATGTGGAGTTGCTGTGAAAAATTACAAAGTCCAGGGCTTTGCTCTTCCATTATTATTACTGTAGAGCATTTGCTCACATAGAAACTACAGTGACCAATTTCCACAACTTGGAGTTTCATACTATGGTCAGGTCTTTTTTTTTCTTAGGTTACATTGACATTTTCCTCTGTTGATTTCATAACTTTTATATTTTATTTGTAGCTGTGTAGATAGAAATGTGTGAAGTGACAGCCCGATGGGGTTTCCTGGGTCCTCAGACCTGCAAGTAAAGAGCTTGAGCCAGGGTCAGGCTGGTCTCTTCAGGCTCTCCACGATGTCCTTCGATAAAGATGAGGGGGCAGCAGGTGGATCCGGCCCCACTTGCACGCGGGGAGGAAGGTCGCTTGGGCCAGGAACAGCTGAGATCTCTGTGTGAGCAGGAGGAAAATATCTTGTCTTCCACAACTGCAAAGTGAGTGATGGAGATACTTTATCCAGCCCCCAGACTGCCACTGGGGACTGTCAGGCTGAATTTGATAAAACGTAGGCGCTTTGAAAGACTTAGATGTGTTCAGCTGAATGCTGTATTGTAGCTTTCGTGACAGACCTGCAAAGAAAACCAGACTGACCTCAAATCCTTGCATTCTTGGGGTAGTGCC
>JAVCKT010016009.1:0-16472 GCA_032273925.1 Rhynchotus rufescens
CAAAAGACCAAAATCCCTGACTTCTGCATGCACCCATCGCATTCACGGTAAGACTCTGAAAAAGCTCAGGCTGCAATTTGCTTTGCAGAATGAATGCAGGCAGGCAGCACCCACCAATAGGACATTTTTTTCTGGTTTTCACACACAAAAATGATGCCTTTGTTCCAAGAAACTGTGTTTTCACTGCTGTCAACCACCATAACTACCACACCAGTCTTCCTTTAATACCTGTGAAAGATCATTATGGCATCAAGAGATGGCATTAAGAGATGCCAGTGAGTAGCCAGTCTCATTGCCAGGACCACCATCTCCATCAGTGAGAGCAGGGAAGGCTGAGGTCTTGGTCCTCAAAAGCTATCCATTAATAATCATACATTTCAGCCATGTGCCATCAAAAAACAAATAAAAAACATTCCTTTCATGGTCCAGATGTTTTCTAGGGTTTGTTGAAAGTCCAAATTTCTCAAGGCGTCATCTTTCCACCAGCATCACCACCTAAGACTTTACAGACCTTACAATTTATTCTGGCTTGGCAAAATCTGGACTACCACTTGAGTAGAAATTCCCTCATTTTTTCCCTTCATCCCTCCTATTCCCCTTGCTCAGAGTATTATCTCTTCTATTCACTGATTTTCTTTGTTTCAGAAAACACATCTACTCAAAGAATATAGGCTAGGTAGGGAAACCTTTAGCTATTCAATCCTGCCAGGTCTGCTGAACAAGTTAGTTGTGATCATATTTTTCATATTCCCTAAAATCTTTTTTTCTTTCTTCTGCAAGATGTGAGGTACATGCAGAAGGCAGGGTGGTGCTGGCTGGCTGCATGAGCATCCTTTTCTGGAGATAACCTTAAATACCTTAATGACAAATATCTAGAGGCAGGTATATAGGGCAGTCCTTTGAGGAAAGGCAGTGATTCCTTGGAACTGTAAGGAAGCTCAGGCTGCCTATGGAGAAATCACAAGGGAAATATTGGGTGTGCCTCTTATTATAGTCAGGGCCTGAAAGGAGAATGACCCTTGTGCCTGCAGTACCTTGCTTTGGAGAAAAGATGATCTTGTATCTGATCTGGATGTTCTCACTGAACCGTGCTGCTTGGACAGCTTTCACCAAAAAGGACATGTTTTCATCATGCAGACACTTTCACAGAAGTGTGAGCAACCAAAAAATGGATATAGCTACTGCACAAAACAAAATGCCAACATTTGATTAGTACAATGAGGCCACTGAAATATTCAGGACTAATTAGTACACATTCTAGATGGCAATAAGAATATGCTGTCTGGTAATAAGGAAAGGCATCCTTGTTTAAACTAAAATGATTTTGCTTTTTTAAACTTTAAAGGAGACAATATGATGTGCAAAAATTTGGACTTGTTCTTTGGAAAAAAATTAATCATAATACATTTTATTTCCCTGGACATTCCAAATACAATTTCCTTTTCTTTTTCTCCATATGCTCCTCTACATGATTAATGAATCCTAATGTGAACACAAATCAGGCTCTTCTGCTCTTCAGTGCCTCTCTATGTAGAAGTCTTGCTCACAGTATTTGTTGGGGACATAATAACAGAGCAAGAGTAGCAGTTTAAGACTAACTAGTTTATTACAAAACTACAGAAAAATAGTAAAATTAAACAAACATTATCATGATTCTATTCAGAACAAAATAAACTTAGCTATCCAATATTCCCAAGCTAGAGTGAATATCTAAGCATTCAAGTATTTATGGAAGGACTGACCAGGCAAGCTTGCAGGAACCATAGTATGGTTTTGCTGGTTGAGTGGCTCAGACCAACCAGGAGTCTCAGAAAAGTCAAAATTTCCTCATCCATCCTGAGTCCAAATTTGGATCCATCCATTTCATTCACCGAGTCATGAATCACTGAGCACTACTCAAACTCCATTAGTCTGTCATCACCATGTTATAGGTTCTGCAGCTTTTATATGATCACATTTTGATTATCAGTAGCTTACATTGTTTTTTTTTCAAGGGAGTTTTTGATGCATGATCACAGCATGAGGTGATATTAGCCTACAGCTGCATCACAGAATGCCTCTTGCAGAGTCAGATACAACACGCCACTTCTGATATTCTGCATACATGTAATGCATGACTTTAAATGATCATTTCCTTCAGCCACTTTCATACTGATGCAGTTTGAGGTCAGAGATCCAATATAGCCTGAATCTGCAATTTTAAAATCTATTTGAATAGAATAAGAGCTCTTACACCAGCTATTTAAGGCTACAGTCATGAAAACCTGCCTCCCATATCAGAATTTGTTCTCCAGAAAGTTCAAGTGTTCTCCAGAAAGTTCAAGCGTAACAGACTGGGTCAAACCAAAGGCAAATTTTGGTCTGTTTGGGATGAAGCCGAATATGAACTTGTTTATGGCAGGCTGCAAAATGAATAAAATACAATATGAAAAAATAATGATGTTGTCCTCACTTAGGAAGAACCAAACAGGAGAGCTGTTGTAGAGCTTGTGATGGTGGAGTTGGCAATACTAATAATTTTAATAAAATGAGTTATACTGGATATTTGATCTGTGTAGACCAAGCCAAGACTCATTCCCATGAGTTATATAATTGGAAAGGCAATACCATTCATTATATATTTATGTATACAGACACACACACACACACACATGCACAGAGTGTATACATCTACTCTCTGTAGATTCAGCAGTCGGCAGATAGTTGGAATACCACAGGCCTATGTGGATGCTTTCCTTCCAGTCCTGCTCCTTGGTTGGCATTCCAGCTTTCTCCTGCTACTCCTCTACTGTTTATTTAAATACTATGCTTTGTATACAAGCATATTTAGATGCCTTAATTCTTGGAATTCCAGCTCTCTCTTCACTGCTGCTTCCACTGCTAAATACCCCAAAATGCATATTGTTCAAGGCTATTGTTCTCTCGTGGATATCAATATCAAATGTGCAGAACAATTTCTGGTTCAAATTAGGCTCTTGTTAATATATGACCGGTAATGGGAATGTGCTACTTAGCTACAGCGACCTGCCTTAGGGATCCTATTTCTCCATTAATAGATATAATTAAGTATGAAAAAAATCAAGCTTCATTCCATTTTGGAAAAAAAAAATGAGGAGAGGGAGGAAAAAAGATTGGATATGACACTTTCATCTGAGTCAAAAATTGAAAAAAAATGCCTCACTCATCACTTCACAACTTTTTTTCCTACTGAGTAGGAAACAGGCATTTAAGATGTGCATATAAACAAGTTGAATTTGCCAGATAACTGACTTCTGCTGGGAGAACTGTGATACTTGATGTAACGAAAGCAGAAATCCTGTTATAACAAATGGGAATTTGTAGTCTCCATTCTGGAAGAGCAAATGCTTTTTGGTTCTGCCTACCATTACCAGCCCATTTCAGAAGGGAGTGAGGGGCTGTGCTGCATTAGGTGATCCCTGTAGCCCACTACATACAGGGCCTGAGGCCCAGTAGGCCATACATGACCTACCACATGTAGTTAGTGGTCCACAATGCATAATGAGCCTCTCACCTATACCAGGACTGATTCCACCTTAGTAGGTCATATGTATGATATAAGGGAACCAAGACCCAGAACCTATATGTGGAATGACACATACTTGATTCCTGATTCATGAACACAAAAATCCTGTTGTCAGATCTAAGTCCTTCCAGTAGGTCTAAGTCCCCCTCAATGACAATGGCGAAAGCCAGAAGAAGCACTTTGAACTGAGGAGGAGGAAGAGTTGTGAATGGAGACAGAGGGACTAGAGCTGTGTGATAATTCATATAAACCCAGTTGAAATACAGACTGCTTCTGATACTCACTGTTTCTTCCAATATCTAGTTAAAATTGATGTCACTGAGACAAGTCCAGGCAGAAACACTGGAATTACTTTCTCTAATTTCTCAGAGATAAACTTGTGACATTAAATTTTGGAAGAAATTAGAATAAGAACATATATATTAAAACTGAATGCCTTTTAAAATCCCAATATCATGTCCCACTTCTTGAAATATTATAGCTGGATTTCTGGCAGCCAGGAAAGATAAACAGGCATTTATGTTTCCTAAGAAAGACAGCCACAAGGAGGAGAAAAGCCTGGTCAAAAGTTAAACACTTCAGCATGGAAAGAGGGAAATTTTCTGTGAAAGTGTATTGTTATTGCAAGCACAAAAAAAAAAAAAAAAAAAAAAAAAGCTATTGATTAGGCAATGGGATTTCTGTCAGGCACAAAGCAAAATTTAGGTTAGTAAAGGCCTGGCAGCAGAGGACCTCTCTCTGACACTTTCCTGTTTGCTAGACAATACTCTTAAATTCACGTAGCCATTTCCAGCCTGTTAAAAGAAAGAGATTGCCTCCTATTGTTGTTAAATGCATGATAACAGTGAAGGATGAGGGATGTGAGAGTCAGTTTCCAGCTTGAATGTCAGATGCAAGAAGCCCAGCTCAGTCCCAAGCAGGAACCATCAATCGATTGGACCTGTTCACTGTGAGTGAGCATAACATTTGTCTGTATAACATAGCTTTTAACTTCTTTTGTTTTATAGAGGAGCCATTAAAAATAGTGGTTTGTACCTCATTGAAAGTTCCAATACTGCATTTGAGTTTCAGCTCAGTTTTCTGCTCAATTAGGGCTATTAAAGTCGTCTTGACATTTGAGAAGTTAAAACAATTTACAGAATACTTAAGTTTGAGCTCAGTGGATAAAAGATGTTTTTCTTTGTGATCCTTTTAGACTTGATACTAAGAAAAAGGCAGTGTGCCTTGCTCAGCTACTCCCCATTGCAATGCCAGATTCTCATCTGGCACTAGACACTGGAGCTGGCAATAGGCAGGAGTCCTGATTCATAACGTAAAAAGTTAAATAATACTCAGAAATAACTGTCAATCTCAGATAGAGATGGAACAATTTTAGTAAAATGAAGTCTAAGCAGTACATCTGAATAATTTATTGTGGCAGCATAATCTGCAGATTTCAGCTGTGATTACAATATAAGACTCTATTAAAGACTAAAAAGTACAGAGAATAAAGCTCGGAATAAATCAAAACCATAAAGTCACTGCTAGCAACAGGAAAGGAAAAGTTCTCTGAAGAAACCCACTAGACCTACATATTACAGAAGTCATTTCTGGAGGTACTAGGAGCTTGGTCTATGGATCTGGATGACTGAAAGTAAATCCCTCAGTAATCTCTAGCTTTTCTCAAATTATGTCAATTTTCTTGTGACATTAATGCAAACTGTGGGCATCAACATTCTGAAAATCTAGCTTTATGGGAATGTAACTTTGAATTGTGATTTCCCAAAATTCAGGCTATATGCATTGCTTCCAAAAAGCCTAGACACCTCTAAAGAAAGTCATGATCTTTAAACTGCTTTTTCTATATATGTATATATATATATACACACAGACACACCTCTAACACAGTAAACTCCATTCCTCACTTCATAATCTGAGAACTATTGCATTATCAATACTAAATCAAGTCAGATACGAAATAAAATACAGAGAAGTTCAGCTTTATAAATTCAGGACTGTGGCTCTTTTTGTCCTAACCCCTTTTTGCAACAACGTGATAGGAGAGTTCTGCATTTATACCTCAGCAGCTACTTTACGGGATAAGCCCTAACTTATGCTGAGATGCTTTTTTAAGAATCAGACAGCTGTATACAGCCTATTGAATTTTTTTTTTTGTCTTGGGGTTTTGAAGGTGCAACTGCTTTTAAATCCACCCCAAGAATACAACTTTGGAGACTGCAGCTGTCTCTTGCCTCTCATCTTGCCTCTCACCCAGTGGGGTCTCAGCCAGTGATGGTGGCTCCCAGGCAGTTTATGAGGAGTACAAAAAAAGAGACCAGAGCTTGCTACACAAGCCCAAAGAAGCAGAACACAAAGGGAAAAATGAAAAAGGCAGAGATCCAGATTAAAACCTGGTGGATGGAAATGCAGGAGCGATGTTTGCACAGATGTCTCCCGAGGGAACCTGTGCTCCGTCTCTCCCTGTAGAGGCTGTGAAGGATGACATGGGGGGAACAAAGACTGCATTTTAGATGCAGCAAAGAGAGGATAGAAATTTCTCTTGAAATAAAAGCAAAACTTGAAAATGTGCTTTCCTCAGCAGAAAGTGATAACTAAATTAAACCTTCCACTGGGAAGAGCTCTCAGCAGAGAGAAGGGAGCTGTAAACAAAGTGGCTTCTTGTAATTATATTTGTATCTTCTGGCTATTGCTAAAACTCCAAAGACTTCCAGGAACAAAAGAAGAGAAAGAGATAGATACCAATATACATTAAGGCAGCTATAAAATAACCCAGGCAAATATGGGCATCACAATTCAGATATTGCCTCTCTGAATTTCTTAGCTAGCTATTTATACTAAACATGTGAAGCTTTGGACAAAATGAAAAGGAATTTAAGCAAAGGAGAACTCCATGGTATAATTCACATCAATAAAAGCATACATTTATAAAATAATATATAACCAGCAAACAGTCAAATTTCAGAACATGCTTGCAAATCTGTAAGTATGCTTTTCTATCAGGTACTTTCCACTTTGATTCTCTTTCATATATATATATATATCTCAATGCAAGTGCCAGTTGTCGTAATCCCCCCACCCTGCCCTCCAAACATAAGAGCCCAGTGTGCTGCTGGGGTAGATCACTAGTCTGACTACCAGCCTGGTAGTCTGTTCGACAGTGGCATGGAAGACACTATTTACAGGCACATATGGGCCTCACCACATCCTCATGTTCCTTTTATTTTAGATCCCTGTCTATTCCTTGCAGTATCTGTTTACATACTTGCTGGCCATAAACATGGTTTATACAGTCGTTGGCCATAAACGTGTCTAATTTCTTGCTCAATTTGTTGATGCTACCTCAACAAAGTCCAGCGGCAACACATTCCAGACATTCACTACCTGCTTTCATGATGTTCTTTCTTAAATCTTGTCTTGACTGTCCTGCTTGTTTCAGTTAGTGCCCCTGTCTGGGGTACGTGATGACTGAAAATACTGCCTTGATCTATATAGAATCTCCATGGCTCTGCAAAGCTCAGTGAAATACCCCTCAGCCTTTTCCAGGTGGGAATATCCTGGGATATTTGACAGCTTTACAAGGATGTCTTTCATTAATCAAATACCATTGGCAAAATAGGCAACAGTTTATGGCCGTGAGAGCCCCTGCAAAGTAGAGCAGTTCACTTTACAAAGTGTCATTTGCCAACAAGAATTACCATACTTTTATCCCCGTCTTTAGGAAAAGAAAATAGCTGTGATAATATCTGGCAAACTAAGTCCTTCTGATATGCTTCATTGCAACAGGAGCTTGGTGCTTTTTTTGTTTAATTCCCTTGCCCTTCACTGCACAGGACATGTAAACCCTGCTCCAGTATGTAGTGGTTTGTAATTTATCTATCAAAGGTATTTATAGAGCAGTAGTTACCCAAGCATTCAGCATCTAAACCCACTGACACATTAGAAGGAAGAGAATGTCTCATTAAAATAGACCAATAAAACATTTTTCTCTAGCAAAAGCCTTGGAGAAATTCCTTTATATAGCTTGCTATGGAAAACTAAAAGTTTTAGAAAAATAGAAAAGTTCCAGCACATATGAAGAAATTTATAAATCCAGAAAAGGTGTAAATGCAGAAAAGGTAAAGAGGATATCTGAATCTATGTAAAAATATTCTTTTTGAAGTAAACAAAAAAAAAGTAAATGAACTTCAGAAACTAAAAATAAAAAGTTCTCATATGGTGAAGAAGTTATTTTATAATATTTCAGTTATTTGAAAATTATTTCAGAGAGTTCCACCCTGACCAAAGTACCAAGATCCCAAGCAGTGTTGGAATAAGCATACTTACAAAAAACTTATGCAGATCAATCAAGAGCATGATTTCTTTGGCATTTATGAAGACGAAGGTATCAGTCCAGTGCTATCCCACAGATGCCAAGCAGCAGTGGGTTGAAGTTTTGGAGGCCAATGAAGGATAGAGGAGGAAGAAATCCAAATCCAAACACTCTACAAGAAGCAAAATAGCAATGGGTATTATTCTGGACATTATTTTTGATCAAGCCACATCCTGTGCATTTTGTTTTTCCTTGCAAGCATAGTATCAGAAAAAAAAAGTATTAAAAAAAAACCATACCCACAAGAAGTGCAGCCCTTGAAGAAAAATCAAAAAGAATCAAGAAAAGCAGCCGTAATCCTAAGATTAAAAGAAATGAATTATGAGAATAAGTTAGAAAACAATGTTTGTAAGTAGAAGTGACCAAAATCATAAATAACCAAGATAACAGAAGCTTCTTTTTTAGCTTTAGTGCTGAAAACTGGATAAGGGGAACACAAAGAGAAGTTAAAGAAAAATAAATTGAAAGTAAGCATTAAAAATCTCTTTTTTATCTTGGATAGCAGTAAGCAGGTTAAATGACCTACTGCTCAAAGCTGTGAGGCTGATGACCTTGGGATTACTCAGGAAGGAGGCTGCACTAGAAAGTGCTGTAAAAATAATGAAGCTACACTGAGTGAAATAACTTATTTGGGGATTCCCACGTGCTCTGCTTGTTTAAAGACTGCCAGTTTAAATACCATCTACCAATGCTAGTAAATCCACCCTTCCACACTGTAATTTATCAAACTTGTAGAAATGTGTGGCATTTTTTAGATCAAGAAAGTGATAAGTTGCTGCAAGGGGGGGAAGTAAGTTGATATTTAGGATGTGCCATCATTGGATTTGGTGCAGGAGAAGGCAAACGCTGATGATGTATGAACATGTATCAAGCAGAAGTAGGCTGAGGGAACAGGAACCACCATCTAACGTACGAGCTGTGAAGTAAACCCATCTGTTATCTTCTGTCAGTGCTAAAAAGCAAGCTTTCTTTAGGCTGAAAGCACTGTAAGACAAGCTTTTGGAGACCATCAGCCTGTGTAAGAGGATGGAAATCTCATTGTGCATGAGAACGAGGACCATTGAGTACTGGGTGCATAAGGAATCTCCCACGAGGCACTTCAGGAGTAGGACCTATTGCAGGCACTGTCCATGCAGGCTTTGCATAGAGTCCTTCTTTGAGACAGCTGCAAAGGACTGAACACACAGCCTATTTTATTTAGTTCTTCCACTTTCTCACATGCAGGACTGGTTTAAACTCAAGTTCTGCAAGCAAAACTGTATTTGCAATTCTGCTAAATTGGGGGCTGAATCACTGGTCCAAAGCCCTTTAAAATCAATGGCTTGCTTGAATTTGGGATCAGAGCCATTTCTCCAGCAAAAGAGTTTTCACTGCCCACCCACATTATTTTGACAGCAATCTGTGGCCTGCCTTAAAGAGCACCAGAAGGACATTAGTGACTGGGGAAGAAGTGTGTAGATCAGAACTGACTCAGAAATCAGGAATTAAGGTCAGAGTTATCTTATATGTTAAAAAAAAATGTGTATTCAGACTGATTCCATAAAACCCAAGCAATCTTAGAGCATTTGAAGAAATTCATTTTTTTAAATATTTTAATAAAGCTGAAATCATTACTCTTCTGATCTTTTTGCTACTCACAAAACACTTTCTTCAGATAGTGAATGAGAATTTTATGACTAGGGGAAATGTTTCTAGCAGTTATTCTACCAGCAAAGTCTCACCCGCCCTTCTCTTGCATCCTATTTCATGACCTCCATCCAAGCATCTTGATGCCCTTCGCAGATGAGACAAGTCACTTTCCCTTACGAGGTATGTCTGGATGTTGCTAAAACTAATGTTTCCCTTATGCTTGAGAGCTCACATGCACTAGAGGGATTAAAGTAGGTCAGTTATTTGATAGCATGTAACCTCAAGAGCCCCACTTCAAAACAGAAAGTGAAAAATTACTACTTGATCAGTAAGATTTGGCTTTTTTAAAACAATTCTTCAAATATAGCAGTGTAAAATCCACAAAGTTCTTCCATATGCTTGCGAGGGAGGGGGAATCTTTAATTTGATTTCTTTTGAGTGTGGGGAGAAGGTCACATATATCTTTTAATGGAGGTGACTTCATTGAAACCGGTCTCCTCTCTCTGGAATTACTGCAGTAGTAGATAAACATAAGTGGGAGGATAGGTAGAAAATATAGGTGGTGATGGAACAAGTTAAGTTGAGAATGCTGGCACACACAATCCAAGCTAATATTCTTTTGTTTTCTTTTACAATGACCTTAAAAAGTTTGAAATACATTTAGTTAAGGACATCACACTGACCTAGGAGAGCTAGCTAGACTTTTAATGAAGGATTTAATCAGTCGCCTCCCAAGTAAGAAAAAGAGTGGGTTTTTTTTGAGGTTTGCTGTTATTTCATAATCCTTTCTAATTGCACATTCAAAGACATTGTCTTTTTTTTCAATAAACTTCCATCCACCTCCTTGATTTAATTACACAGATAACAGATGGGTGTGAAGCTGACCCATTATTATCCCATTCATCCTTCGATCCTTTCTTAGAGGTGTCTTTATTTACAATACTTTGATCAAAGATGTGAAAGCAAATTTAGGCCACACAGCATCAAAAAAAATGACAGGTCCACTGCAAATTCCTGATACAGTCAAGATACCATCTATTATTTTTTTCCTGCCTATAAAAACTTCTTAAGACCCGTTTATTGAAGCAATACAGCCAGTTATTGCAGTTAGGATCAAGGAGAGGTAGAGGTATCAAGACGACAGTACTGGCTCAGCATGTGCTTAGGCGCTTTGAATGACTTCTCAGAGATGACTGATGAATTCACACCGCTCATCTCTGTCCTTTCCAACCTCCTGTAGCAGTGCCTAAAAGGGGGAGAGCACAAGACCCCTGGATACATCTTGGTGCAGAAGGGAAGCACATCTGGCCAACATGGCCCTCACTAGTCTGCGTTCCCCATAGCTCGCCCTGCTAACTCAGTGTTTAATGGGGAAATTGGCTGGCAGAGGCACTCAAGACCATGGACCACTCTGTGCCTATCCTGGTCCAGGGCTCTGCCTCAAGCTCTTCCAAAGTTCTCATTTCTTGGAAGACTGACACCCTCCAATGGTAAATAGGAAGGTTTTTGTCTAAAGAATAAGTTGCAAGCAGTTCCTGATCCATTTGTAATCTACTGTTTTTCCTAGAAGAGGAATTATTGGTCTGCAATTGCCAAATCCATTACCACTGGGTTTTGTTTGAAGTGGGTTTTTTTTTTTTTTTTTTTTTAATTAGTATGGTTTTGGCATTTGAGACTCCCCTAGGGAGCAGTATCAAAGCCTCTGCAAACTTGCTGGGAACCTTGGATTAGCACAATTAGGAAAACTGGCAGCTTTTCTGTATGTTGAATTCAATAGCTTAAGAAACACATCTTCTTTTGACATCCTTAACCTCTAGCAGTGACTCAGCTCTGCTTTCTGCAAGGAGTAAGAGTGAGCAACCTTCTCTCCAGCATCCTCTGGTGAAAGTGGTGGTGAGGAAACCATCCAGCTTCTGGAAGCTTCCTGGAGAGGAAACCATTCCAGCTATAGTCATGTTGCTTTTAACTGCTTCACTGACTCCAAGACACTCTGGTAGACTTACCATGCTTTGATTTCTGCTCCTGACTTTCAGAAAAGCCTGTATGTTAAGACGGATAGGAGACACTGTAGCACATTAGGCACCTTTTAAGGTTTCTGAGTTTTGCAAGTGTTAAAAAAAAATCACTGTCACCACAAAGGATATTGATGAGAACATAGTTTTGCACGCAGGCTACTTAAGAGGAAAGAAATCATATTTGACTGGTAAGACTTCAAAAAATGTGCATGTCCACATTATTTCCTGGATTGCCCTTACGGAAGCAATAGCCAAACCATTTATTTTACTGAATTTTGCATATGTGCAAGTGTATATTTTCAGAAGCTTGATCTCTAAACAGCTAAAATCTCTAAATAGGGCAAAATGTACTTCCCATTAGCTAAAAGGGCATGTTACCAGCCTGCCCTGCTCACTCTACATCTGCATGGGTGGCAAAGACTCGCATGCTCTGCTTTCCACCTGCTGCCTCCACGTAGCATGGAGGTCATCCTGGTCACCCTCAGCAAGTGTGGAGGGCATGGCCACCCCTTCACCTTCTGCCCCATTCACATTCACCAAGTGGGGTCTCACCACGGAGCCAGCCATTTGAACAAGTGCTGTTTTGCTCTTGAGTGGCTGGCTTTGCTCCCAGCTCCTCCGGGACGGGTCAAATTCCCAATTTCTCATTCAGACAGGATGCCCGCGGCCCGACGCAGGTGCCCTGCCCTCAGACATGCGGCGCTGGCACGTGCGCTGTGTTTTCTTGAACTTGGAGGCCTTGGACTCCCTTCAGAAAGGAAGAAATAGGAGATCTGTACAGGATTGTGTCCGCACTTGCCTTTAGACTAACTCCAGAAGAGCTGGAGACCACATTTATTTCAGAAAACAAGGTTTAAGAATGTCAGGAAAAGCAATGCTCTCCCTGCTGCCCCCTTCACAGACACCCAGATGTATCCAGATTTCATCAAAGTCTCTCCTCAAAAACAGAGGAAGAAGGTCTGTGCTTCTTAAGAGCCATCTGCACCCTTAGTACTTTCCTTATTTACTCTGAAATGACAGCAGGAGTAAAATAGCAGGTCAAACAGCACTGTCCCACCTCTAGCAAGCTGTATGTTTTTAAATTACAAGTTTAAATAATAACACATTGAACATAACTCTTGATAGATGCTTACTAATGTTTTCCTTAGTCCTCCGCATGAGACTATTATAAACACTTTTCTCTGATGCCTTTCTTTTTTTCACTGTAAAAGGAGCAGAACTCTTCTTGTTTATTTGCAGAAATAAAGCAATCATTTTACATGTATCTATGTCTATATATATGTAATTAACAGTGATTTAAATATAGAAATGTATGGATGCGAGAAGGAAAATATTCCCATTGCTTGCCTATTTCTGTATTTCAGTGGGTGTTTAGGTTACTTCAGTCACATTACTTTAAAAGAACAGAGAATGTATATAGAATTTTGTCAATTCTACTGCAGCAGTATTGACTTGTATAACTGTACATAATTATGCAACTGATGTAAATATACCCAGTATTTGCAGTATGTAAATATCTTTCATAATGCTATTCAGAAATTCTAGAATATCACAGCAGCAATCTACGATCTAATTGAAATAATGCAATAAAAATAGCAATTCTTTCCCATTTCATATACGCAATTTACATTTACTTGCTCTAATAGAGCCTCACTGCCACTTTTGTGGGCTTTCTTATATTCATGCTTGTGCTTCTTTCATGCCAGCCATGTCAACCAAAGTTTCTCTACTAGTTCTTTTCTTCTATTATAAAGCAAACCTCAGCAATATGCAAGCACTCTTGACCTTATCTAACTGCTCGTTTCTTTTCAGGAAGCCTTTCCATTTTCCAAGAGTTTCCATTAATTTTCTAATCATCTCTCTCTGACCATCCTGCGCAGAGACCAAAACCAATACTGTCCTTTGTCTCAATGCACCAAACAAGCATCAAAACTGGCCTCCAACTTCCAAGTAACCTGACTTTTTTTGTCTGTTTGTTTGTATTTTAAATCTCCCAGACCAAAGACCCTTTCCATCAAGCCCAAAATTTCAGAAACCAGACTCAAGTCCTACCTGACCTCTGTCCTCTTCTTTCATCTTAGATGTGTTTTAGTTTTATCTATCATCTCAGCTGTAATTAAGAAAAGCATTTAAAAAGAACTACAGAAATTGGGCATTGGTGGTTAGAAGTTTTCTCAATATTCATGGCTAAACCACTGATTCAGTTTTCTCTCTGCTACTTGCTGGAAGGCCTCACTAGTGCACCAGATGAGTCCTTGCTATTTTTTCCCCCAGAATCCTAACTCTGTTCATGTTTTGAATTAAACCCTAGCACACTTTGCCCCAGTACATTTCTTTTGATACAAAGATACAAAAAACCTCACAACTACATAGGACTCTCTTCCCTCTTCCCATTATACAGCATACAACAACATTTTGAACAAATAAAAGTTGTAAGTCCCAAACCAATCTGTCCTCCAAATTCATATTGGAAATACATCTATTTTCAAGAGAAAAAGAAGGCATCATAAAAGAGGGAGTAAGGGGTGCGCTTGGAGTCAGCTATCAACAGACATGAAATTGGCAATTTGTTTTGAGACACTTGAGTTATAAGGACTGATTTGTCTCTCTGAATGTTCACAGAGGGAGTTTTTTCCCTTTTCCTCTGTAGGCTCCTCATTAGGCTCATGTAAGGGGACACATAGGAGTGGAACACAGGGCACCAAGAGAGCTGCATTCTCCATCACATCGTCCTCCACATGGTCCACATGGTCCAATGGTGTCTCTGACATGAGATGGAAGACAGGCACTCACACACACATACAAAGAAATAGCAAAAAACTAGTGAGACCTAATCAACCATTCAACAGCTGCTGACGAGAATCATTTATTGGAAGACTTAAGGCCTCTTGTCATGAACACAAAACACTGAGCTGTGGGAGACTGCTGGCCTTCTCAGGGGTCTGGACTCACGAATCTCCAATTTGGGGTCTTCAGTTCTCCAAAATTGCAGGTTTTAATTCAAAACAGTACTCTGCCATTAATTGGAATCTTGTTAAAGGAACCAAACAAGGTTTTGTTTTGTAATAAAATTATGAAGTGACCACACCATGTAATGGGCAACCACTTCTTAAAGAGAACACAATCACATTTGTTCTGGAATCCGAAAAGATGGTCTTTAACCTTCCAAATCCATGGAGATAGCACAGATTTATGTTTTCCTATCTGTTTCCGCTGTGGACAATGCTTCACCTGCAGATTTTGATGAAGTAAAAAATGAATGTGCTCTGTATTTTCCTAACTTGGAAGCTCCTACAATCACTAAAATATGGAGACATTCTTGGAAAGATAACCTAGACTGTCAAGCACGCACTAGATACATTCTGATTATATACACTGTAAATGCAGATCATCATTGGGAAGTTGAGGACAACTCAATACTGGGAAAATATACTTGACACAAGAAACCAATTGTCGTTTTAAGGCTGCATCATACTGCCGTTGTAGATTTCTAATGTACATTTAATTATGGTGATTAAAAGTACTTATAAATTATCAGCTAGGTCTTTAGAAATATCACTGCTTTTATTTCTCTCTGCTTTAATTTATTGTTTCTAAATAAAGCACAATCATCATTTACAACCAGCTGCTCCTGAAACACACCAGAGAGAAAGGATTTGTTTCTGAATCTTTTTCTCAATTGCTGTTTTTTTTAATTATTTTTCCCCCACAATTAGAAATGTCTGTATTTTCCCCTTTTTGGCCAAGAGACAGACTGTGGACTCCATTAGTCCCAAGACCAATCCTCATAAGTTTCTGAGTAGAGAAGGAAATTTGATGGGTGCCAGGGACAGATTTTCCCATTTTCCATTCCCAAAGGCAATGCTTTCTATCAGGTTTTGTCGACACAAACAGGACTGGTGTGAATGAAATACGGACAGCGTCAACATAATGTAGCATTATGACTTTCAGGGCTCTGTAAGGATTAGAGATAGGTAACAGACAGCAGGACTGTGACAAGTGTCTGCACTGCACGGACTATAGGAGGATACAAAAAAAAATACAAAATGCTAGACTTTAAGGCAATGGATTTAAGTCCTTCATTGTTTTTGGACAGAACAATGTGGCCTCCTTTGATTGCAGTTGACTTTGGGGCAAAGCAACAGACACTTGATTGAATTTATTCCTTTGTTAGTCACATACAAAACTGCTCAGACAACCCTAAGGGGAGTCGTTAGCACAGCTCTATGGTACAGAGAAGAGAGGAAGGTGGAAGGCATCATTTTCTCACAGCACTTTCTTCTTCTGTCCTGAAGTCATAGCCAAGCAGCAGGAAGCTGGTTTGATCCCTCCCCCTTCAGCCTTTAATGCTCTCTCCTTTTGAAAGGAGGTATCTAAGGAAGATAGACAGGAAGAGCTAGCAAAGCCATGACAAAGAGAAAAATCTAACCATTTTAGATGGTCATTAATCTGAGCTTCATACCTCTGAGACTATGGTGTCGTGATCATTAGTGCTCAACATGTTGTCTGGTTACTCAGCAGTACTGATATGATACAGAGCAGGCAGAAACAGATGGTCCTATTTCTGTTGAACACCCTCCATGTCCAAAGTGGAATTTATCCTAGGTTTATGCAGTCAGGAGTGCTTTATATGGGCTGGAGAAGGCAGCTGACACCTAATCTTGTGTAAAGCTTCTCAGTACAAAATTAGCCCATCCAAGTTTTCTGAAACAAATCTGAAGCACAGGACAAGTTCACGCTTGCTGTGTCACTTTTGGTCTGATATTAGGAGGCCTGAAGCTGAATTTACTGTGCCCTCTAACCACAACCTTAGATCTGAAGTGCAAGCAGATCCCTTCATGGTCTCCGATGACTAATTCACTCATATCTGCAGTTTTTTAGATGGAGTATTGTCCATTAACTCTAACTTTTTAAT
>JAVCKT010016010.1:0-13384 GCA_032273925.1 Rhynchotus rufescens
TGTGCAGGGGGGTTGGACTCGATGACCTCTGAGGTCCCTTCCAACCTTGGACATTCTATGATTCTATGATTCTATGATTCCTACTACCAAAACAGACAAGAACTCAGAGACCAAGCATTTACCAGGTATCTTTTTTAAGGTATTCTTCTCATCAAAGAGTATCAGGATGCCCATCCATCTTGTGCTTACTGACTCATGGCTGAGGACAGCTGCCGGAACTGATTCATCTCTAAAATGGATTAACTTTCTCAGCTTCTTCATGTCAGTAGCATGGGACAGATTGAATACGGTATGCTATGAAAGATCAAACACATAAAAGAGGCTTCAAAATGACGTCTTTACCTTTTAGTTGATATGCCATGAAAGGAACACGAGGGCTTCAGAGCCCTTTCAAGCTCTCTCCAGGGTCATGGTGCAAGTAGAATGAAAATCCAGGTCCAGGCAGCAGGTGTACTGGGAGCTATGACATTTGTGGGATACTCACACCCAGAACTCACACCCAGAGCTGGTTGCAAAAATGAAAATTCAAAGCAGATGGGCACTCAGAAGAATAAGATGTAGTACACTTCATTAACTTCTCTATTCAAAGGGAAATATCTGTCTTTAAAACAGAATATAGGGCTTGATCATCAGCTAGTGTGTTTCAGGCTACCTCTCATGATGCTGATATCCACTGACTTGTACCTGCTGAAGAGCTGACTATGTGTTCTGCTATGCCAGATGTAAAACCATGGTGGTTCTGCACACTGTCCAAGGGCCCTAGCCACTTTTCCAGGTGCATACCCATTAGCAGTTCAGTTCAGCTCAGTACTGCATTTTTCCAGTCTAGCTCCCCACACAACACAACATAACACAGACTGGTTCGCAATGCAGATGAATCTACTAGCACTCAAACTGTGCTCTGCCAGGAGGGAATTAAACCAGAACATGAGCTGCAGCACCTAAGGAGCAGTAGCTGCTAACAGCCCAAGCACCAGATTAGAGTTAGCCTCAAGCAAAACCTCTGGAAGGCATACAGTGTAGGTGTCAAGCGCTCAGCATCACTGTGCTCTGCAGATCCCCTCATATTGGGCCTCACAGCTTGCTAACATAAAGCTAGCTTCTTATTTTTTTCTAAAATGAAAATTCCCCCAAGGTCTTCCTTCATCATCTTTCTTCTCTCCTCCTTGGCAATATCTTGCCCACTGCTCATTGTACATTAATCACTCCCTTGTACTTATGTGAACCAAGTCAAAATCAAACCATAAAAATTAATATTAATATTATTATTAATAATAAATAACAATAATAAATGCCTCTAAACTATGCAATTAAATAAGTAAACAGCAAGTGGAAAATATAAGTGGCAGGGTGTAAGGGGGTGTGACAAATCCAAGAGACAGAGGGACTGAATTTCGAGGGACTTGGAAGCTGCTAAGAGAGCAGTTTTACACTCCAGCCCCAAAGCAAGTACTGTAAAATTCCATTTGAATTTTTTTTTTTAGCTGGAAGCTCAAACACTGCCACATGCTGATAGTGATAAATCCAAAGAGGCACAACCTTTGCAAAGCAATTTTTATCAACACTAAGGGGATGCTGCCTCAGCAGCCTGGGAAAGCAGAAAATGTTGAGCTTCCTTTAATACATATGATAATTTTTGCTAATTTTTTTTTTAATAGAGTGGTGTATTTACTGCTGTATTGTAGAGTTTTATGGCTATTTATATTCACTGCTAATTAAGGAGTGATATCAAGAAAGGCAAAATGCTTTTCCTCTTATTTAGCCCTTGGGCAGGGTGTTTCATTTCCAAAAGGTCTTTCACACATGAGCCTTGTGCAGGAAGGACTTTGCCGTGTAAAATCTCATTTATCAGCCATGGATATGACATTGCCAGAGGTGAGCTTGCTATAATACAGTGAAGCCAAAAATATTTTAAACTCCATTGTCATAAGTTAGACACTTGTCTCCATCATTTGGGTCCTAAAAAGTTAAGTTTTCAGAGATATGGATCAACTTGTGGTGAAGTCAGGGGTTGCTGAGGTTTCACAGGTATCTGAAGATGAAGATATAAGTAGTGCCCAGTGCTAGATTTGGATTGCAGCCCCTATAGTCTGAGAACAGCTGCAGCCAATACTGAGAATAAAAAGTATCTCTGAAAAGCCTGAAGTGAGTACTCTTTGTAGCCTTGGTTGAGACACTGGGCTATGTTGTGGTTAGGCTCAATTTGGGGGTTAATTGCCACTGAAACATCATATTTACCTCATTTCTAGAGCAGCCTGAACATCTGCTTCCATATTCATCCAAAATGACCTCTGGATAGGAATGTCTGAGCATGATGTTCCCTAATCTTGTGTCCTAGTCCTACTACATTCACATATTCAGATTCCTCTGATGTGTCCTCCATGACTGTCCATGTAACAACATGAAATCAGGATAGATTCTACACAAATGCAGTCATGGATACTGATGACATGGTCTCTCTCCTTTTATCTTTTTAATTGAAACACCTTCCAGGTTGTTGAACATTTATGCTGAAATGCATTTGTATTGAAAGAATTCATCAAAGGCCCCATTCTTTTCACTAGAATAAAGACTGAATTTCCTGGCCCTATTTAGTTTCCTGTCTGTATTTATTCAAATAACACTTTTTTCACATGCATGAGACCCAAATTTTCTTACTTCCTCCCTGGTTTTTAATGCTCTTCTTTCAGGTATCCATACCAGGATATCAAACAGATTCTGCTTTCCTACAAACTTTTACCACCTCACATATCTTTCTCTGAAACCCTGGTACTCCAGTTTAAGCCTCTATATTGTCATTCATCACCACACATTCAGACAGAGAACTTAGTCCTTAACTTAGTCCATCTTCTCTAGTCCTACTATCCATATCAGGCTGATAGTTTTCTAGGACTGATGTCTGCATGCTTAGATGTAGAACATAAGTTCAAATCCCCAGACAACAAAACTATTTTAGAATGCAACAATTAGTTTTAATTTCATTTTTATTTAAATATTATTGTTTCATTTGTTGCAGAAGGAGACAGTGAGGCCAAGCATAAATCATCTGTTAATTTGTAAAATACTTGATATTTGGCTCACAAGTCAGATTTAGATCCCTCTGAGACAACTCATCTGCTTATCAGACTGGGTCAAATGAAGGGCCTGTGAAAGAAGGAGAATGAGCTTGGATATATGAACTATTCTGGTAAACCAGACTACTGTCTTTTTTTTTTTTTTCCTCAGGAGATTCTTGACTTTCCCCTCTTGGTTATATAAATGTAAAAAATATATAATGTATATGTATAAATGTAAAAAAAAATGTGTGGGCCACTTGACCATGATATTGACAACCTCCCAAAAGAGATTGCTTTCCATTTATGCATAGGACTACTTCTTCTTATATGTCAAGTCCTAATACAAGAACACTTCTACTAAATCTATGGGCCAAAGAGCAACAATATTTTTACCTTGAAGTTAAATGCCTCGGTACTACTGTCTGAGGGCTTCAGTATGGAGACTGAGAGCATCAGTGTGGAGACTGAGAGCATCAATAAGGAATTTCTTTTTCCTCTATTTTCTTCTATTTCTTTTCAGTCTTTCTCTTTCAAGCATTAAAATACTAATATCAAAATATTTGCAATATTGGTTTTGAGATAGCAGAGATAAGGAGCACCTAATTACAGTTTCTGCTTGCAGGAGAGAATATTCTTTTGAAACAGAAAATTTATGGGCAAACAGGAAATTTTCACCTGAAGGCAATGCTGATGCTTTATGATGTGGCTGCCACAGTGTCACCATGGGCGCACCATCATTTTACTGAAGTCTCAGGGATGTAGGCAGAAGAAATTCCAGCAGAGTCAGCTCTACATGTCAATGTGGCTCACAAGGACTAAGTCCTAGCAGAAATGAAGGACTCAGTAAGAAGTCAAAGACTTTTCTTTTGAAAAGTGCCTCAGGCGAGAAAAAAATAGTTATGAATGCAATCAGTTTGGGAATTATACTAAATACCTACAAGTGAATAGGAAGAACTCTTCTTAGAAAGATCATGTTTCCTCTATTACAAGTTGTTTTATTTTCACTTAACTGCTAAAGACAATGACATCTGTGCCATCCTGCTGTGCTCCTGACTTCTGTCTCGTATTGTGTCTCATATTGTGCTCCACTTTTCTTGAGATTTAATCTCTGATATAGTATTTGCAGCTCTGACTCCCTACTTCGAGACTGTGTCATAAGTCAAATGAATTTAACAGTCGAATTTAATAAATCCTCGCCTATAGTAGATGACTATTGCCTTGAGTGTGGAGCCTAGTGAAATTCACAGACTAGGGATCCATGCAGAAAATATTTGGTAGAGTGGGGGAAATAAGGAGGGATGGTCTGTGTTAAGTGTTAATTGGGTGCCTTATGAAGTCTGGTGGGCTAAATTTTCATTTTCCCTCAGTGGAAAAATAGGTAATATATAATGGAGATATCGGTAGTACACATAGGCTGACCCACTCCTTTGAAGATGTTCTTTTCCCTCCTTCCCTGCAATCAAGACTAATTCAAACACTTCAGCAAAATTCCTATAGTTAGGTAAGGGGAGCCTGGCTTTAAGGATAAAATCAAAGCAAAAAAGCAAAGAAGCAAAAACATTCAATCTTTCAATAAAGCTTCTGCTGTACCAGCTTCAGTTTTCACTTGGAAAAGTGAAATGCAAATCAGAGGCTAGATTCTGGAGCCTCAGCAATAAATAAATTTAAGCTATTGATGAAACTACTCTTGGACTAAGCTACTGAAGAAAAAAAATAGTTTGGTCTAAATCATTTTTAAACTAAAGTCAGGACTGTCAGAACTGCGTGCTCACTATCCACCTAGAGACTCAAATCTAGATGCATGTTTAGTTTCTGCATATTCTCAGGAAGTTTTAAAGCATGGATCCAGCAGGTAGGAACTAAATAAGAAAGATAAGAGAATGTTCAGAACAAGATGGAATGAAACATTTTAACAAGGATAGACAGTCTCTGTGTTTATTAACTTGCCCTTGCTGAATGTCACATTCAACATCAGATATCAAAAAAAAAATGGTTTCTGTACACTTTACACACTATTCACAGCCAAAGAAGAAGAAGAAGATACCAACATACATTTTATAACGTGTGTTAAACCTCATGCTACAAAATCTCCAGAGACCCTCTCCAGGCTCAGTTATCCTATGATTCTATGGCATATCAGATAATTAGGATGAAGGCAAGTGAAAATGATAGCTGAGACTCAGGTATCTGAACGCAAGTGAAAACAATACTTGAGACTCCAATATCGAATTTCTAGGTGTCTGAGTCAGAGCAGGTCAATCCCTTCAGGAGTAACCTTTCCAGGAGGAACAGTCTGTGGACTTACTATGACCAGTACTAATATCCGGTTACTCAAGCATATTGATGCAGAAGGCCAACCCACACTTATATATATGAAACCCCCACATCCCCACACATTATTCGCACTGCCCGCTTCAAGCTTTTATAAAATTTTGAGGAGTAAAAAATTGATAGGGCTTTCAGTCAATTAAAGACATCAAAACCCCCTTATGCAATCTTCTATTTGCCCTGTGCATGGCGACCTCTGTGTTTAGATGTCTTGTCTTAGACATGTCTCTGACATGCAGGAAAAATGTCGATGCCACCAGGGAATTGTGTTGTCAGTATGGTGGTCCACCAGTGACCAGAGAGAAGAGAAACAAACATCAGGCCATCCACAAGCGCTCCAGAGGTACAAGGATGCAGGGAAGACTGTTCCTGCACTGTCAGGAGGACCAGCAGTCTGGAGATTGACAGGGGTTGTCATTCTTTACTTCCCACTGATCCCAGAGGCCCATTTGACAGCGCTGACGCTCCATGAAGGCTCATTGATTTCAGCTGTGCAATGAGGATAAGCTTGTTTATGCTTCAGCTCCCATCCCTCTCAATACACTACAATTCCCGCTATCTCCGTATGAATTCTCTGTCAGTTTTTACCTTGTTTGAGAACAAATTAAACAAAGTATAACCATGAGCTTAATAAAAAGGGTAAAGTTACCTCTTTGTCTGGCAGCACATCTAATATGAGACTTAATTTGCCTTTTTAACATTAAAAGGCTACTGCTGTCATTTCCTGCAGTTTTTGAGCCCCACCTGAGCGATGAACAGCTTAGACTTTTCTAAACTTGCATTTGTTATTATTAAATAGGACTTTCAAATGCCCAAGACTTAATGATGACACTGAATTGGGTCCATGGTTTTATTTATTTTCTTGATTCTTATATATAAAGGCTTGGCCAGGTAGCAAAGCTTCTTGATACTAAAATAAAGCATCATTAGAATCAAAAGCAAAGTGAAATAAAGGTGATGTGAATGCTGTTTGTTACTTACTCAGTTAAATTGATTTTTTTTTTACCGTTTGAAAGTATCTGTTAAAACAACGAAGCCAAAAATTATGAAAAACTGAGTTTTGAATCATATTTTGTACAATCCTTTAAAAGTTAAATGATCTACAATATCACTGTTTTCATTAATGGCATTTTTTTTTGCCGTGGATTTCAACAAAGAGGGAAAGGAAGGACAAGCATGACAAATTAGATCAATAAAAGAAAAACTAGCAGTCATAATAAGTGTTTTTCATCTCTCTAAATTTCATTAAAGTATAGAAATGACTCACATGCTTTACGTGAGTAATTATTAGCAGCAAAAAACTTCCTAGCCTGTATCACTTCAGAAGAAACCTCGATGGCTAAAGCAATAAGTCAAGTAAACAAATCTAAGCTATGTTAATTTTATGCTGATCTCATGAATTTGTTATGCATTATGCTGGCAGTACTGAAATAATTAATGATTTATTATTTGCACGAGGGGCCAGATCTTCAGGTGAAATAGATTGATCAAATAACATTGATTACAGGATTGTAACTGAGTTGAGTCAATTTATACAAATTAAAAATATTAAATTAAATTAATAATCATGCTTTAATGTATGTTTTAACCAGATATAAACTGTATTCTTTATTTTCTCAGGTATTTTTGATTTCTCTCTCAGCTGCTCTCCTCCCTTCCTCTCCTCTCCCTCTTCCTCTCCTCCTATTTCCTCCTCCTGTTTTTTTTGTTTTCCTTTTATTCCCCTTTCCCTTTTATTTATTCCTTTTTTCCCTCTCTTTTTTCCCTTTTTCTTTTTCTCTTTTTATTTTCCTCTATCCTCTTCCCTGGAGGTGTGTATTACTGATATTGTATCAAGTATACAAGTCTATGACAATACTAGTGTAACACTGTAGTGGGCTAATCTTACGTCATTTCACCAAGTATGACTTCAAATTAAGATTGCCATAGACAATAGACTTTCTTTTGATTAATTCTGGAAGGTACAAGTTGGACATTTCTTGCATAAATCTTCCAACATCCTTAATCTAGACAAAGCTTCTTCTACAGAAAAGTATTATTATATTAATGTTGAAGTACAGTATATATTTTATCTTCTCTTCCCTATTTCTCAACAGTTCTCAAATAAGAAGTCCGTCTTGATGGAATTTGGTGTCCAACTTGTATGGGTGAAAATTGCCTACAAATCCATTTCTTACTTAGTTTTATGTCTTTTAGTTCTTGACCATCCTTGAACTCTTCCATGAAAAGTGACTGGTTTCTCCATTTAAAAAACCTCTACATGAAATGGGTGCTTGGCTAGTGAAGGGGACAAGATAAGCAGTGATTTTCTCTCTAAGCCTTAGAGACTTTCTAAATATATTTTATTATACTTTGCTGTGTATTGGGAGTACATCATGCGGCACTATTTATTTTTACTCCATATTGAAGAAAAGTTTAGCGTCAGAAGAAATGATTGCAGAAAGCATATTTTTTGACACACAAGGGCTTGCTAAATCTTTTCCATTTTCAGGTGCAACATCAGAAATTCAGTTTTCCAGAAGTTATGACATTTCTTTTTTCTGTTACCCTGTGTTCTACCGTTTTTTCTTTAAAAGACTGGGGAAAGCATGGTTAAAACTCAGGTGCTTTTAACAACTTTCAATAGGTACATTTATAGAGTTGTTTTTTCCTGTAGAATGACAATATATAATAAAAAAAAATTATATTAAAAGTCTAGCCAAGTTTAGATTATTGAGTTTATAGATTTGTTAATTTCATAGTGCAAAAGTATTTCAAGCGGCATAGAAGCCATGGCACAGAAGACACACTTTTTTTCTTTTCTGATTCTGTCTGATTATTATCAGTAACATCATTTGTAAACCTATAAAAGTGAAAGAGTAATTCTGCATAGACTGTCATAGAGATAGGTAAGTGACAAAGCAGCATTTGCTAAAGATTTGCAGACTGTCAACCAGAAGTGATACACAAGTCCACTTACTATATGCAAATGAGCTAGCATTCATAATATAATTAGAAAAAAAAGCTGCTTTTGTCAAAAGTAATGATTCTCTAACTCCATAAACCCCATGGCTTTCCAGGTTTTCTGAACCTGGAAAATATGGAGATCCTTTAGAAATAGATAGCCTATTATCATTCTGGCCAAAAAAAAAAAAAAAAAAAAAAGGGCAGATGACTCAAGGAAGAGGAAAGTAACTCTCCAGTTCAAAAATTTGCCTCTTGCAGGGCAAGAGAACTGTCTTGCATGAAAAAGACTCCCAAACACTGAGTGATTCTTCTTTAGCCAGGACCATTTCCTTCCCTAACATTGGAGCCCATCCGAAGAAGAGAGGAGAATCCAGAATGAGTGAGCTAAAGTGGTAGTGAGATGGGATGATTGATTTTTATGGCTTCTTGTTCAGCTGAATGAGTAGTCCCAGGCAGGAGAGTGAAGAATTCATCCATGTCGTCTGCGATGCATACATTAGATATAGGTGTGCAATCTGGAAGTCAATTGACAATGGTAGATTTCTCCAGTGCTCTGTTCAGAGCACTCGCTTTGGGCTTAGCATCCTTAGTTTCCTTCTGGAGGAATTTGCTTCTGTCCGTTGACTATATACAGCTTCAAGTTTTGAGACAAAAGTAGGCAGTGGTAAAAGATGCTGTTTAGTGCTAGTTCCTCCTACACACAAGACTGTAGCTCTAAAAGGGTTAGCTAATTATCAAGGCAGTTACCATTTATCATGACAGTAAGAGAGGAAGTCTTAGTTGCTGTAAACCTTGTGGGACTCATTAAGATGATCACCATCTCGAAAAGCTTATGGAGTTAGGAAAACCAGTGAATGTTTTTCCCAGTGACAAGAAAAAGCAGATTTCTAGGAATAAGATCTGCTGCCCTTGTCTGTTGGAGAGAGCTAACATGTTCATTTCTTCCTTGCAGTATTTCTCCAAGCTTTTAGTCTCCAAAGCAGAATTATGAAAGTTATAAGTTCTTTTTTACGAAGTTACTGTCAGTGCTTTACTAGCAATGCCCTGGCTGAACATATTGCACTATATGCAATGGCTGTATTTAGTGAAAGCAATCGTGCTTACAGTCTGCATGATGGAAGCCTTAATCTGTGCAGTGTCATGCACTATACATCACCTAAAGGGAATCTCTAGTGACTTGTTATTAATGAGATGGAAATGGTGACATTATTATTATTATTTATAACTGATCCTGCTGCACAGATGTGTGATGTACTTTAAAAAACAAAGAAAGATGGAATCCCTGCTGATAACCATGCAGGGCAGCACTATGGAGTTGGTGTCCTTCTGCTTCCTGCTGCAATTAGTCTAAAGAGAGTAAGATGGGTAGTAATAAAGACAGCTCTGTTTCCTAGTACTGTCAATCAGATCTAGATAGATAGAGAGTGCACAACACTGCAGCTACCTGACTATACATATCATTTATCATTTCAATTTCAGAGTTTCCTGGATACTCACTTTCCCATTTCTGGGTTATATCTGCATGGACAAACGGACTGAAGAGTTAGCTGCCAGCTTCCCTTTTCCTGCCTATAGGAGCTGAGAGATATCTGCATTATTTCCCTACAAAACAGATGATAGTAAAGCAAGGAATGCTAGGCTTTGTCTCATTCTTTGCTTTCTACCACATATTTGAAGGGAAAAGAACATGTTATACTGAATGACATTAGAGAGAAGAAAAATATGTAGTGATGATTAAACATAAAGATATTATTTTAACAATCAACTGAAAGATAGAAATAAAGCAAGAATTATCATTATAAAAATGAAATGAATTTTGCCATATTTTCCCCTATTTTGCTCTGTTATAACACTGTATTTTTAAAAAGCCCTGAGCTGGGTCTTTTGCACACTCTCTCCCTCTCCCTTTTCTTCTCCCTCTCTATCTCTTTCCCTTTTCCTCTATTTCCCTCTTTCTCCTTCCCTCTCTTTTTAATTAAATCTAAAAGCTCAGATTTTGATTTCTCCATTCTATGATATTCCTTTTTACCTTCCTCTCTGCTTCATCACTTCATCACCTATTTTTACTGCCAGTTACTCTGACTGCAGCTAACAGGGAAACATCCTCACTATCTTAAAGCCATTTCAGTCTCATTGCAATTGAGGTTATATTGAGGTTGAACTGGTAGGTCTCAAAGTAAAAATGGGCTCTGCAATACTAAACTTTAAAAGCAGTTTACATATGCTGTGGTTCTTCAGATAGCTCATGATCAAAGACTATTATTTCCACCTGATCAGCGTATAAGTCTTTATCTAAAAGAAAGAAAGCAAAGAAAGAAAATAGAAGGAAAGCTGAACAGAGGTCCAGAAGGCCATTCTCTGCCCTATTGATCAGCATTTCTCATGTGAGATACTTTACTGTGGATGAGTTGGATCTATCCTCTTTCAGGATGTTCTTTTAATGGGAGAAAGCCATATCCTCAGAATAAGAGCTTCAAGCCCTACGGTTATTTCCCCATTTGTTCAATAAGGGCAAAATTTGTTGATGTTCATGCCATATTGCTCACCTTCCCTTTTAATAACTTCTTAACTGAAAATTCTGTCTGGTCTTGAAAAAGTCCCTCAAACTTTTCTCAGTTTTCAAGAACACTTTGAATTGTGCACATTACAATAAATTTTACGCAGCTAGCACTCCCCTCCACTCTAGACCTTAACTTTTTATGTATTGATATGACTCTTTACTTCACTGCTTTTTATTTGATATTACAGAACAGCTTGCTAAACATCTGGCAGTAAATAGTTTTTATTTTGCGGCTATCATTTTGCATGAGAAACTTTCAGAGATGTCAGTGAGTTTTGTATAAAAATCTATGTATAGCCTTCTGTACAATTATGGCAAGCAAAAAGATATTTTCACATTAAGCCAAAATCAAAAAATGGGGATTTTCCTCCCTTGCCAGGACAAATTATGATTATGACAAAAATATTTGTTCTCATTTTCTATAGCTATAGATTGCATAAATTTAATTTGGTTCTGGATGGAAGAAAAATGCTATTTTCAGCAGAATATATTCCCTTGGAGCATTACATCAAATGATCCAAGAGAGCAAAGTTTTACTGAACATGAGGAAGCTATACTGATCTACAGCTATTGCCTAACAACCACTTCTGGGCAATGCAATAAAATGGCATATAGTTAAATCATAGTGTAGCTAGTGAAAACAGTATAATTGTTTTATAAAACCCATGAAAAAATGTGATTGCTAAGAATACCCAGATGCTGCAGCAGAACCTCTGGTCTTGTGTCAGTAAAAGTGTGATCATTGCTTTTATTGACTGTCTTAAAGAAAGTTGTCTGGAGAAACTGACGGAATTTAACTGATGGAATAAAATATTTGTAGTTATACAGAGTAGGTATTTAAAAACAGAAATATAGAACTTTATTGAGAACTTACAGACTAGATTGAGCTGAAAAATATTAGAATAAAGCAGTTATTATGATAAATATAATTTATGGTTTTATTTATAGACAGAACTTCCCCTCCTTCCAATGTATGAGAGAAATCAACACAGCTAATGTACTCTAAACTCAGTAATATGGTATAGACTTTGCATCTAAAATATGGGTACTATGGCATCTTAGAGGGATTATTTCTATATATTTCCTCACAATGAACACTTTAGCAGCACAGAGTTGAAAGAAGCAACACAAAGTTAACAAGAACCAATGTAAATGAACACAGAGAATGAAAATCACTTCATTAAAGTCTTTATGAGAATTCCTGTCAACAATCTTAAAAAAAAAAAAATAGTGAGCAGCATAGCAGCATAGACATAATAGGCAAAGTATAGTAAGATTAGGTTAGTGAATACTTAGGTAAACTTGATACCCACAAATCCATGAGCCCTGATGGGATGCATCCCAGAGTGCTGCATGAGCTGGCATATGTTATTGCTAAGCCACTCTCCATTATCTTTCAAAGTTCTTGGAGAACAGGGGAGATGCCAGAGGACTGGAAGAAAGCTAATGTCACACCAGTCTTCAAAAGGAAAAAACAGGACCCATCCAACTATAGGCCAGTCAGTCTCACCTCCATCTCTGGAAAAGTGATGAAACAGTTCATCCTGGTTGCTGTCTCTAAGCATGTTAAGGACAAGAATGTGCTTAGGGGTGGTCAGCATGGATTCACCAAGGCAAAATCATGCTAGACTAACCTGTTAGCCTTCTATAGTGGAACAGCTGGCTGGATAGATGAGAGCAAAGCAGTGTATGTCATCTCTCTCAGTTTCAGCAGTGCTTTTGGCATTGTCCCTCACAGCATCCTCCTGGGCAAGCTCCGGAAGTGTGGATTAGATGAGTGGACAGTGAAGTGGATTAAGAACTGACTGGATAGCAGAGCTCAGGTCAGTGGTGTAGAGTCTAGCTGAAAGCCTGGAGTTAGTGGTGTCCCCTCAGGGTCAGTCCTTGACTCAGTCCTTTTCAATTTATTCATCAATGACTGGGATGAAAAGTAGAGGTAGTGTCCCCGAGCAGTGTGAAAACTTATGAAATTCACAAGGGAAAATGGAGGATCCTGCACCTGGGCAGGAATAACTCCAGACACCAGTACAGGCTGGGGACTGACCTTCTGGAGAGCAGCTCTGAACAGAAGGACCTGGAAGTCATGGTGGGCGACAAGTCAAACATGAGGCAGCAGTGTGCCCTGGTGGCCAAGAAGGCCAAGGGGATCCTGGAGTGCAATAGGAAGAGCGTCTCCAGCAGGCTGAGAGAGGAGATCCTCCCCCTTTACTCAGCCCTAGTGAGGCCACATCTGGAGTATTGGGGGGAATTCTGGGCTCCCCAGTACAAGAGGGATTAGGAGCTGCTGGAGAGAGTCCAGTGCAGGGCTACAAGGATGATCTGCTTTCCAGGATGATCTTGGAACATCTGCCCTTTGAGGAAATGCTGAGAGAATTGGGCCTGTTCAGCCTGAAGAATAGAAGGCTGAGGGGGGACCTGATCAGTGTAGATAAATGCCTTAAAGGAAGGAATGAGGAAGATGAGGTCAGCCTCTTTTCAGTGGTGTTAAACAGAC
>JAVCKT010016012.1:0-12559 GCA_032273925.1 Rhynchotus rufescens
TTACAGAAAATGCAGGCATGAGAAGTCGTGAAGATATTTTCCTTGTTCCCTGCCTCTGCACTCTGGCCTTCTCTCCAAAGTCAGAGCTGACCTAAGTAGTTAACAATCCCAGAACTTCACACTTTGGCAATGCCTCCAAATCAGTGCTATTGAGTCAAAGTGCTATAGTCCAGCACAGAGAGAAGGGTCAAAATCGGATAGTACCAAGTAGAACTATTCAGATTTTTTTTCTCTTCTATTGCCATGGAAAGTAATATTTTTCTATTTTTAAGTAAAAAATAAATAAATAAATAAATAATAAACAGGTTTATCAAAAAAAAAAAAAACCACAAAATCCTCAAAACAATGATGACTAATGAGTCAATTTTAGAGAAAAGCACACATTCTTAAGAAAAACTGGCACTGGTTATGAAGTATTCATTCAATCAAAAACTCAATTTTGGGTCAAGAGAAAGTTCCAAGCAAAAATTTCACAGAAGCACTAAAACTCAGAGTGCTCAGTCTCCCTAACAAGACAAGAGTCTGTATTCCATTGGATTTTTGAGTATTTTTACATCAGTGACTCCTTAAACTCCCTCACCTTACCTGTTTGTACTAAGCTTCATTGCACTGTATGATGATATTTTATATCTACCAGTGCACAAGGCCCTCTTTGTGTCTTCCTAATGATAACACGCTTCCATGAGCTTGTGAACAGTATCCAAATAAGGCAGATTTATAACTATCTGTGCTGCTGAGGTTAAAGGCAGCTGGATTATATCACCAAAACTTGTTTTCCATCTCTCCCCTGGAGAACCAGGCAGAAGATGCTACAGAGAAAAGCAGCTGCACATAATGGCTGGGAATTATAAATTGCACAAATTTTACTTTTTCGTGTCTTTATTACTGCTAGCATTTAGTTTGGCATTTTGACTCTTCAATGCTGGCACCTAAAGGATTATAAGAAAAATCTGTGGAACATGCTACAGTTTTAAGGAACCAGCTAAAGGTTAATTTTGTTTTTTAGAGCTATTTTGCCAAGAACCTAGCAAACTCCCAGAATAGACTGGCTGAACCTCACCACACACAACTGCCCATGGCTTAAACAAAGTGTTACAGTCTTTCAATGACGACCATGGCTGCCAGAAAACTATGATATACTGCCAGTATCATGTGCAGATGTTGGTAATCAGGAATTCAATGTTGGGCATAAAGGCATGAGAAGTGAGGAATGCCAGGGACTGGTCAGCAGCATTGTGTGGCCAGAATTTTTCACTGAGTTCACATGTGCTGCAATACTTGCGCACCTTCTGTCCAGATGTATTTGAACACATAAGGGAATAACTTCCTAATCAGCTGTTACCTGATGTCCATCTGCTATCACAAATACCATGTGTCCTCTGTAAAATTTACTAATGGTTGCTTGTGGCTCATTACTTTTGTTATATGCAGGATATGTTGTTTTATAAAATAATAAAAATCTATTAAACGTAGACTTCATATCACTTAACTGCTAGCTTCTGAAAATCTGATACTTACTCTAGCCTGTCAAATAGCCTCTCACTACATTCAAGTAAAAAGCTAGGCACCTTTAAAGCGATTTTCATCCATATTCAAGGGCACTGTATATCCAGAACAGTGGTAGTAAGTTATTCAGTTATTCTCTGGAGATGTCTTTTTTTTTTTTCCTTTCTTTCTGTTGAATACAAAGATAAACTAGATAACTACCTTGGATTAAATCTCTTTTTTTTTTTTTTTTTTTTAATTCTGAGGTTTGATGATGCTAACTAACAAGAAGGATTAATATTAATCTGACTAAATGTAGGTATCTAAAGCCTAAAGCCTCAGGTTCCTTATAAAATCTCTGGAGAGAAACATATGAGATGAATCTCATCTTAGACAATTAGATGTCTAAAGCATGCCAACTAAATTACATGCTAGAACTATGCATTCTTCTATACGACTACAATCAGGTACGTAAGGTGAATAGCACAGTATCCCAAATGTGCTGAGATACATCCCACTAAAAGTGACCATTCTTACAAAGTTTGATAATGATACGTCTTTAAATAAAAATACACTTAGCAATGAGATTTGTGTACTGTGAATACAATTGTTTTTTTTTTTTTTTTTTCCCTTTTCTTTGATAGCTATTGCATGAAAAAAAGATTCTGCATAAGTAAACATACATCCACTAAGTTTTAAGACAGGACATTCAGTCCTGAAAATTTGTTAAAAATTTCTACAGTCAATTCAAATTAGGAAATCAATGTAAGTTAAAGGGGAGTGTTATGAATTTTTTTTTCTTTCTTCTTCTTTTCTTTCTTTTTTTTTCTTTTCTTTTCCAAGAATTAATGTCTAAAGTTACCTGAACCAATGTTCTTTGCAACTTACGCATATTAAGACCAAGATTCAAATTTGCAATACACAAAGTGACTTCTTCACTTTTTCCATAATCATGCACTACTATCTTCAGTGTCTGAATGACAGGAGGAGTGGGAATCAGACCAGAAAAGCAATGCAAGCTGCAGGAGATCCTCAGACAGAAACTCAAAAGGTGCTAAATAGCATGCCTGTTATTTAGATTGACTGAAAATAAAACACAATGAAAATAACATCTCTTTCTCTATCTCCAAATAGAAGCTTAGTTTCCCCCCAAAAAACAAAATGGACAGAATGAAGGGAAAACTTTCTGCAGTCCCAGCATTAAGAAGGATAAAAGCTTGTATGTCAATCAGTCTGGCAAGTAATAGCAGTTACGCTGGAGACAGTTGACCACCAAATGGTTACCTAGCAACATGCAGTAGTATCGTTATACATAGTGCTATCAAGCCAAATTTATCCTTTTCAATATCTTAGCTTCAGCAGAGTGGGGATGGATATACAGTAACGTACAAGAATGGTGCAGCTGAGAAAGACAACATGGGGTTTTAATTTAAACAGAGGTTGCATGGAAAGTCTGTGTAAAATGAATAAAGAACATCACACTTTTGTGACAAGCGAAGATACCTACTGGTGGTAAGACATTCTCAGAAAATTATGATTCAATTTGCTTTCAGAATACTAATCCTGTATGTACATTAGCTTGGGATAAAAAATGCAATATAGCTTTTTAATTCAATTCAAGCTTTGACATTTATTTGGTGGGAAGAGGCAAGGGGAAATATATTTTAATTACTCAACATTTCTAAATCTTTAAAAAATCTCTAGGCAAATCTACCTATAAATTCCACCCTTCAAAAACAATTACATCTTTCATTGTTTCTGTATTAAATTGGATGATTACAACTGTGTTGATAAACTATCAGAACCGAGCACTTTCCTCTTTTTGGAAAATAAATTGTTTTGCTGCTTCTGCTATATTTACAGCCATTGATCCTACAAAAGCCACATAATTTACCAATGTGCATAATAATCATGACTGTAAATAGCCTTGTCTGACAGAGGACATATAAACCTATGTGCAGATTAATTACAGGAAAATAGTCCTTCTTCTATTTTGAGAAAAAACAAAAACAAACAAATGAACAAACAGAAACTCAGAAGAACCAGCAACAGAGGATGGTTCCACTGACCCTATTTGAAATGGGCAGCCTGATGTGAGGGTTTGGCCTGAAGAGAGAAAGATTGATAGACTAGACAGAATTAAAGGCATGATTGCTAGCAGTTTTTGGAAACACTGCTCCAGCAAACATGACCTCATATAGAATGTAAAACTGTTTTCTTTTAGTAGTAGATGTACTGCCAAACAAGAAGTGCAATGCAAATTTTTGGACAGTGTGCCAAGCTACTGATTGGTGATCATTTTTAACTTGTAGAGCAGATATTATTCTTGTGGAGGATACACACTACAGGGAATGGATTTACAAAGCTATGTTTTATGAGATACTAAGCGTTTTTGTGCCTACCAGAAAATCCATGAGAGAAAAAGCTTGTACATGAAACTCAAGATTAGAGGGCCTTTTGGAGATTTATCTGGGGAAAAAAATAAAAAAGGCAAATAAAAAAATCCTCCCCAAGCTCCCTTATTACTAATAACATATTTTTATAGCATAAATGAAACAAGGTTTTAATTTGAAATTCAACCTCTCCCTTAATTTGTATGTTCAATTAATTTCAGTGATCTGTTTTGCAACAGGCTATTTAGTTTCTTGTCTTTGTTATTTATGCAGACGATGTGAATTCCCCCATCTACTTCTCCAACTCTTCTGGCAATTGCTAGTGCCTAGTAGTGTGACTTCCTCACTGCCTCAGCTGATATCTTTTTTAGCTTCCAAGGAAAGAGTATGCCCATAGTAGGATAATTTATCCTACTCTATCCAGTTCCAAGGCTACTGGCTACTCTGACCCTGAGTCCCTGCATCAACCAAACACCTGAACACATTTACTTCTTGCAATCTGGCTGCCATTATGCAGAGTGTGTATTTCTGATTAGCATTCCCCGAGCAGTATATCAAATCATACCTTACAATTTAGAGCCACAGAGCTATCTGAAATGATGTTCTTTGTGGGCCAACCACATAACGGGGATCCACAACATATGTTCTGAATATTTGTCTGAGAAACATGTATATCTTTGGTATGCCAGGCTACAGTATCAGCAAGACAAAGGGTTGGTCCATTAAAAGAAATACATCAGATACAGTTAATAAAACAAGTTGTAACTTGGTAAATATACATGACTTCATTAATAAGAATAAACAGATATTCAAATTTTCAATAGTCTATCAAAGAAGATGTTCTTCTTCAAATTTACTGTTGACATTCAATGTGTCATAAGAAGCTAAAACAACTCTCAGTTTTACCCTCTTGTTGATAAACAGAGAAAATATAGGATTCTTCAGAATCATAGTGCAGTGCAAATGCAGTGATTAAAAAGAATTCACAGAAAGGAATAGGACTAATTCTCTTAGATTTTGTGCAACACTGAAGCCCGAGGGATACTACCAAACTGTGAGTTAAATGAGCAGCACTATTTCAAAAAAAATCCTGTTTAAAAAGTATTGGGGCAGTTCAGCTTTGTTGATTGGGGTAGGAATTTATTAAGGTATTATACGACATTTCTTCTTGAAACAATAAAAGAAGGATAAAGTGGAATGTCCTTTCCAGTTGTGGAATTCAGAGCTTACCTTACTTTCTTTTAAGTTCTGGAGACGTTAATGACATTGGCCAAACACTGTAAAATGGTGCTATTTCTTAGGCACTTCAATCTCAATAATTTTTAAGAGAGAAGAGAAACACATTCTCTTTGACGACTGTCTTTTATCTGTATTATTCATTAGGGAGAGTCTACACTTTATAAATCGGATATAGGAAAGCAAATATCCTGTCTTTTGTGGGCAGAGCGAAAAAAAACACAGAAGGATTTTAGCTACAATTCTAGTTTGCTTGGCAAGAGAAGTTCCACTCATAAATGTGTGTGACAGGCAAGCCTTCTGCCATCTGTGTTAAGTGGATGCATTGTAAGCACCCACAAACAGCTACAAGAAACACTTTATTTTCTAATTCTTTCTTGTAAAACAGTCAGTCAAAAGCACAGCTAGTAGTGTGTTCTGCAATATTTAAATATAAGGGGATCATTGTTGAGTCTAACTTGCCTTTCAAGTAGATGCATATAGAGGACTTCATCAGACAGAAGCATGTCTGCGTGCAGGAGACTACACTGTTGTCAGCTGCTAGCAAAGAATAGGAAAGAGACCACACTGACCTAGAGCTTATGCAATGACAGGATACTGATTAGAGGAGATTATAGTTTTCTGAATGCAAAGCTCTAGTTTAATGAGCATTTTAAGGGCAGTGCAAGAAATCATGTTATCTCTAAGCCCTATGGAGGTATGGGACAAACAGGAGGATTCACAGATGCACAAATTCAAATGTCAAAAAGGGGCAATTATAACGTTGCAAAGCTGCCTCTTATACACATGGCTATAGGATTCCTCCTAAAAACAGATGAAAGTTTATAAGGCCCAGCTTTCACAAAGGCTTGAAGGAGAATAAAGTGCCTTTGAAGCGGCATTAGGAGCCTTAAATTGAAAGAGCAATCCAAGAAAATCCTGTCTAACACACTGAGGCACTTGAGATTCTGCAGCAGCCTAAGGGTTTCTGGCCAGAGGTTCCTAATTTAGCTAACGTTTTTGATATTGTGATGCATGCAGTAGGTTAAGCGCTTTTTCTGAAATAATAAGAATCAGTATGGGACACAAAAAAATAGGCGTTCTTATTCTTAGTTCCTTTGAATAGACAAAATACATAGGTGCGCACAAATCAAGTCTAACAGGGTTGTAATGCTGCAGCTCTCATGTTTTTGCAAGAGGAGCTATATATAGGGGACCAGAAGTACAGGAAAAAGCAGTATGAATCTGCAAATGAGTGGTTAAAGATATCATGGTGCTCAAGTCATGGTTCTTTTTATGTTGCTGCCAGGAAGATTAGACTTATCACCTCCAAACAGTTTTTTTTTTTTTTTTTTTTTTTCCAGTTCGCCACTCAATCTATTCTTTGATAAGATGAATAAATTGAACTTTGTAAATCTCAGTTTGTTTTCCAACCTCAAGATTACTTTTACAATTACTCTTTGAAATACCTCCAGCTGAGGACATTCAAAATGAAAACAATTTGGTAAGAGTTATCTTACTCATGTAGAATACAGCATCAAAATCACTTATTTCTGCTTGACCTACTCTCAATATGTGCAAGAACCTTTCTGCCATAGGATTCTTTATGAGCTTCTACAGAGGAAAATAATTGGTTTGAATTCTTGATAGACTGATGAGTTCCTAGCAGCTGGCTGTATTAAGATATGTTTTATTGAATGGTAACCATTAATGCAAACAATTCCAATATTGCTTTAGAGTTCATATTAACAGTTCCCAAACAGTAGATGTGAAGACTACTCATGTATTATAGCACATTGATGAATGTTCTGTACAACTATGTCTCCTTTTAAATATTAATTATTTAAAGTTGGATGACATTCATACAATAGAATCTATGAATGCACATCACTAATAAACTCATTCCTTCTACTTATCACCTCCTTTTGTTTTCCTATAATAACCAAGTTAACACATACTTTTTTGTTACATAATATTTGTTGGTGATAGGTAACTGCAGAACAAACTACCTTGAGACATCTTCAGTATTTCCTAAAGATGTTGGGCTAAGTCTGAAGGAATGAAACAAAAGTACCTTCACCTGGACTTTATTCTAAAACAGTTTTCTGAAAACAGAGATAAGATATAAAATTAATATGAAACTTCCCCTTCATTTTGTACTCTTATTTTCTCAATATTGAGAAAAAAATAGAAAAAGGTTAAAACTTTTCAGCATTCCTGTGGACTCACTAGGGAATAACTAGAGAATTATTTATTCATTTATTGTAGTAAAAGTTAAGTTTTCTATGGAATAAGTGGGTGAGAATTGGACAGTAACATCATTTTTTTTCACTCAGGTACTAGGATTTTAAAATTTGATGAATTTTTTACTTGAGAAATGAGAAATCCAGTTACACATGTGTTTGAGAAAGTTTGTCTGACTTGTTTTTTATTTTTCCGTAGGATTTTAAAGCTATGTTGTTTAAATGTTGCAGTCTATGTTTGGAAAATAGATAGACTATATAATGGAGGTATCCTGTAAATAATAATATGTAATTTTTTTTAAATAAACTTTTTTTTTAGTATCAGAAGTAGAATTGCTGATAATTAAATAATTCTAATGAAATAATGTATGATGTGGATGTGAGAGTGTAAAAAATATTAATAGAACTGTTAGATCTAGGTTACTTAATGAAATAAACACTGTGGTGATTTATTGAAAACAATTTCATTTTTCTGAACTTCTGAATTCAACTTTTGATAGCTTATTTAATAATCAATGTGGTTGTGAAGAAGGACTTTCAGAAAACAACATCAGAAACCAGCTGATATGAAAAGAAATCATCACTCTAAATCAACAGTTTCATAAGTTTTATACCCCATCTGTTTTTTTTTTTACAGTTAGGAAAAACTGAGATTCAGTATTCTTTCTTTGGAAGAGAGATTAATATTTATGAATTATGACTCAGATTAAGATTTATATATTCCTTCCACATAAGTATTCATACTGAATCACCATTTTCCCCACCTGAATTGCAGGTACCTTTTGCTTGGAAGAAAACTGAATTTATAAAAGTATATTGTACAGTGGGCATACTAAGGTTGGAAACACACCTGCTGATGGCTGAGTGGCAGCGAATGGCAATTATCATGTTTGCAAGATTTTTTCTCAGGAAGTATTTGTACTTTGAAAATTTAACTTGAAATTTCTTATTTCATTTTATGTTTTTGTATAATTTTCTTGCTTCTTAAGGACAGCATATTCTCCTTTTGTTTTTGTTGTTTTTTATATGTTGTGTCTAAATCTTTGCTAAAGTCAGGGGACAAGACAAAATAATAGGCTGCTTGATTTTAAGATAGCTCATACTTACTTGTTCCTACTGCTACTTTACATGAATTTCTGTGCTTTCTTTGGAGTTTTGAAATGATTAGCATTACTATCTAAATGCCTTGTCTAATTTATATTACTATGACTTTATAAAATACCTCTGATATCAATAAGAAATTGAAGACTTTAATTGAAATAAGTATTTGTTAGTGGGTGCTAACAATGTCTAATGCATTACATTTTGCTTCCTAGTTGTTAAATTTATAAGGTTCCTTACCATCAGGATTCTTTAGTTGTTTTCACCATTTAGTACAAATTTATACACTCCAGAAAATCACGAATAAAAATTGGATGACTCTAGTTTCTGAGTATTTGCTTTTTTTTATTAAAGTAACTGAATCTACTGAAGTTAAACATCTCTGAATACTCAGTTCCTGTAAAAACAAAGGTAGGTTACAGTAACTGAAGAATAAGACTTCTGAGAATCACAGAAATACTCAGTGAGTAATAGTGCTTTTTTCTGATTCTAAAATTTTGGTAATTTATGAATATTTGTGTAGGATATGCTGGATATTATAACTCTTATAAAATATATATTGGAAGAAAGTCTTGTCAAAACTATTTTGTAGTATTTTAGTAAATATAAATATTTTGTGTTGTTTATATGTTATATATCAGCATTTATTTGTGAAGTATTGGTATGATATTTCATCTTTATAGGCAACAGTATTAGCAAAGTGCACTCACTATGATTAAATAAAATGAGAATTAAATAAAAATATTTCAGTACCAATAATGAAAGAATAGCATAAACCCTTGCAAAGTACGGCACTCTCATTGCCTTTACTTTTAGGAAATGAAAATTCTAGCTTTGACATTACTGATATATTTCCATGTACATTGCAATGTTGCTATGGCCAAATGGTAGGAATCAAGAGTAAGAAAGGAAATTGAAGTTGTCATCCTAAACTACATGTCAGTATTTCAATTAACTCTGAAAAATTCACTAATTCTATTCTTGTAGATTTTTTCAAAATCTTTTTTTTTTTTAGTTTTTTTTTCTTTCATCACAGAGACATTCCAATAATGCCAAATAAAGTAACACTAGTATATTCTCAAGGAGGAAGAAAATGAGAGATAAATTAGATATGTAATGATATCTTTTCACTAGATTTTTTCTCATTCACCCACAGGAACTTCAAGCTTGCTTCTTCTTATTCCTGATTAGATTAACTGGAAAACAAGCCTTTCATTTTGCATAATAATTTCAAGGTTTGAATTTTATTTCATTTCATATGAAAACCAAAATAGGACTTTCTAAATTTTGCCTAATGAAGTATAAGAAAGTGTTGAAAGTGTACTATTTTACATACATACATACATAATGTACATAATATTCTGTAAATGTTTTACTTTGTAAATTAATATTCCTAGAAAGAAAGATACTACTAATTCGTCTCTTGTCTGAGATGAAGAAGCTGTATTTTTTGCAACAAATTTAAAAGTGAGTTTCTTGTATCTTGAATTTGTGTTTATTCTGTGGGAGTATTTTTTTTCTTTATTTTTTTCTGAATTTAAAATGTCTTTCAGATTATAATATCCTTATAGCGACAGTTGTAATTTGAAGGAAAACAGCATTTTCCAATGGAAAGAATTAGTTTAAAATATTGACTAATTATAAACCTGATTTCCATATAAAACTTGCATTTTTCAGACACAAGGTGAGAAACTTCTTAAAGTAGAACCTGACATTGCAAAGTTAAGGGAGAACAGTAAGAGGGTGCTATTTTTGGGAGTGATAGGTGGACAAATTCTAATGATCTGATAACTGTGGAAATATAGGAGACTCAATTATTCATGTCATTATTCAAAACAAATAGAAATTGGTTCTTTTATATAATCTGAGATTCTTAAATACAGTGTGTTTTTGAAGTTTCTTTTGCAATTCATTTCCTGTACATGATTCTGCTCTGGAATGTCATAGTCACAACATTCCTTTGAAAATAGGAACTTAGAGAAAGTATTGTTGTATCTGTGAGCTTTTAAACTTGCTGCAAAACAAATTCAAGACAGTCACAACTTTCAACATTACATTTCAGAGGCTACCTTTGATTATAACAAAGAACATTTTAGGCCTGAATGTCATTGATTATCTGATCAATAATATTTTTTCTTTTTTTTTTTCACAGCATTTTGCAATAAATAGCATAGAGAATTGCCCCTCATGAAAAACTGTGCAATTTAACTGCTTTATTAGGTGAGTTTTAAGTTATTTTTAATGTCAGTTTAAATTCTCCTTGGCAGTAGAGTGAAATGAGCACATGTGGTATCTAAACATTACAAAAGAAAAAAAAAAAAAGAAAGAAAAGGGATATCTTATTATCCTTCATCCTTTTTCTGTATGCATTAGGTGAAAAAGAGTAGCAACAACTGTGTTTTGAGGGGATCACAGTCATCTTAATTCATGATGGATACACTCTGAAAAAGACTAGGAGATCAGATTCCTAAGAGGATTTAGGCAGAAAAACGTACAGTTTTAAGATACAGAGAACATGGGGAAACAGTCTCAAGGTTTACAGTGTTAAAACTTTAGGGTTGTGTGTCTAAAAATTTAGTCCTACTGCATACATTGCAAAGTCCTCTTCTAAATTTAATTTGCAGAAGTTTCTGCAATATGCTTATGGTGGTAGAGTGTGCTAATATCATAGCCATATCCACTCTCTTTTAGCCTTGTATGTTTTGAAACTTTTTGGGTTTCGACATTTTGCTTGAGAGAGGAGAAATCAGAGAAAAACTTGCGCCTAATAGGAGTTATGTCATTGCAGAGGCTTACTTGGGGTTAGAGACAATTACCACCTCTAGGATATTTGGTATGTACATAATCTACTTCTCCATGATTTTCCTCTGCAGCACAATATGCCCTCCTTAGTACACACTAACAAGAATAAACAAGGAGTGGAGCAAAATGGAGACACTATGGCCACTTTGATGGATTCCCTGCGGAGGTATTAGTCTGCTGATTATGGTTAGCTGATGAATGAATTAAGAGTAGAGCGGAGTGAAGACATCATGGCCAAATACTGTTGTACTCCCTGCAGAGATGGTGTCCTGGTCATACCACGCTGCTGCTAAGCTTCGTAGTATAGTAAGATGTCTGATGCTAAGCCAACAATGCTTGCAGATAAGTCCCTTGCGATGGGCTTTGCTCAGACTTTCCATTCAAATCTCATTAAATTACCAATCCACATCTCCATCCCAAAAGTTACCTGCCTCCAAGGAATGACCACTCCTCACTTACCATGCTCTCTAGATTTTCAATTAACTCGAGAGACTTTCAATTTTTCAATAATGAAACTAGGTATGACTAGAGTCACTCAAGCTACATCTAAATGTAAAAAAAAAAATATAAAAGGTGAACTAAAGAGGGAAGAAGTTAGAGAGAAGACCGCAGCATAACTTCTGGGACCTGTCAATGGGCTGAACTCCTCCCCTCCCTTGGGTTGGGACATTGCCTGAGGAGACTTGTTGAAGTTGAGAGCCCTCTCCCATCTTCTTGGGTGAATGATGATTGTGCATTTGTATGTTAGCAGCTAGCTAAGTAACCCATGCTGTACTAGAGAATTTCCTGTATTGACATCTGAAACCTGCTTAAAAGTTGCATTTGAATAAATCATGCTATTCATGAAATCGACTACTTGTTTTGAAGGTGGTAGGACCTTCAATCAATGGGCTGTTTGTGAATCCGATACTGTCAGAGTCAGGCCTATAGTTACCACAGTATTAGGTAGCCCTGTAAAGAGATGAGTCCAGCTGCTCCCAGTCCCTTTAATCTCTGAAGATCAGCTGAAACACAAGAGGTTTCATCTTTTATTAGATTTGCCACACACTTGTTAAAGGATATTCTCAGCCTCCTCAGAAGAGGGAATAGGAAGGGGGAATTTTCCCTGTCTCTTCTTACAATGTTACACTTCATCATATTATGGCTATAGCAATTCATATAATTGAAAGTTAAATACCTGAGATTTCGGATTTACTTTTGGATCATATAGTTGCACAGTAGGCATTTGCTGTAACTGTGGGTACATGCTATCAATCCTAAATTATTTTATTTTGGACATCATTCAGAAACTAGTATAGTCTTCCTCTCTTGGTTATGTAT
>JAVCKT010016013.1:0-11427 GCA_032273925.1 Rhynchotus rufescens
TTCCTTGACTCTGGCATCAGTTAGTGAAATATTTTTTCATTTCTCATATTCCTAAAATAAGACGAAATAACATAATAAAACAGAAGTAAATGGGACTTTTTGTATTTATTGTATTATATTGTTCAACTTTTTTCTTAACTCTCCAATAGCTTTCGAGAAGATTAATGGACAAGAAATTTAAAGAAAAAATCACTGTTGCTTTACAAAAGTTGGAGCAATATGGTGGACAGGTGAGTTGGCCAGATAATTATTGTGTAATCTACACAGTTGAATGGACTGCACACAGTCAAATGCAACTTTACCAAGAAAACTCCAGTTTACAGATTAATACCCACATTAAATGCTAATTTTTATGTGTGACTACTATATATATTGTAAAACACAAGATTTCATGCTTTGTCATTTGGGGTGATATGTTCCATTTCATAGTGAAATAGTTGTTTTCCTCCATTTGAGGTACTGAATGATGAGAGAAATGAAAATAGATCTAATTTGTGATCCATATTCTACCAGATACCTTTTTATTGTCTTTTTTTTTTTTAATCTTTTCCACTTGTATTCCCCATTGTTGTAATCTCTGAAGAGCAGGGATCAAAATGTAGGTCTAACGCATCTGAAACTGTGTGTCTCACCAATAAGCACCTTAGTAGATTATTCTGAACTCCAGCCTACCAGTCCTGTGTTTAAAATTCTTCTTATCTCATGTCTCTATTTATACCTAGTTTTAAATATCTGTTTACATATGTTTTCTCCCTTGGATGTTTATTGTGCTCTGTTAGTCAGCTTTCCTCATGATGATGCTTCATCTCTGTCAGTTGTTTTCATTCCTTCTGGCAGAAAATTTCTCAGTAAATATTAACTTCTTTGGTTTTTACTGCCTCATTTAATAATAGAAAAGATGACGAAGTGGAATTCACACTATCTAGTTATAGACACTGTATGACTAGTCTGTGTAATGCTAATGTTCTGTATTTTGTTTAAATTTTTGTTTTCATCACCAGGCAACTGTTGTTATCATCAAATCAAAAATTCCCACCTATTGTTCTGTCTGCTCTTGAACAAGAAATCCATAGTGATTTGCACTGCATGGTGTTGCTTGGAGGGAAACTGCCTGTGATCATCACCCACTGGTACTTGGGTATCATATTTTGCTACACTAACCATAGCTCTTCTGCAGTGTGATGGAGAGTGGGAAAAGTCATGCCAGTTTGTGAAAGTGTAATTATGGAAGACCATTTAAAAGAAATATATCTGTATTGGCTGATGCTTGTTTGTGCCCTTGTGTGCTTATAATTACATTAACTGATTAGCTATTTTTTCCAAAGTATAGTCAGTATTGACTTGTATTTTGTTGTAAATTTAAATTCCCTTTAATAGTTCAGCAGTGTTTGAAACGTTTCCTGCTTGTGTGATGTAAAATAATTTGACTAATTACTTAAATAGCAGCAAACTTAAGTTAAATGTGTATATTATATTTGAAATACCTGTTATTTGTGCCACAGACCTAGACGACCCCAGTTTGGATTCATCGGGATAGACGTACATTTGTGAGGACTCAGCCTGACTGGCCGAGTCAGGTTGGACAGATGTGAAGCTCAAGGTACAACGAGGTAGCAAGACCTGGGCCTGCTCGGTGCAGCAGGGTTCTCAGCACACCGCTTAGAGCCAGGGAGACTCTGCAGGGTGCAGTAGGAAGGCATCAGTGCATCAGGTTGCTCCACGTAGCTGCAGCCTAGATTTTCTGGACCAATTTGAGTGAGCTGAATATAAGCAGAGGGAACTGGGAATTTTACACTGTATTGCCCTGCATACAGTTTTGTAATGCTGCAGATATGTTTGGGACCAGCTACCGAATTCGGTCTTGGAAAAGCTAGTAAGCTTGGCAATGTGGAAGCTGTAGAGAAACTTGTGCTAAAGACAATAAAAGGACTGCAGGAGCCAACTTACCTGTTGGTAAGCCCAGTAGGCTGCAGCATTTGTCTGTGGTCGTACTTGAGCTTGACTGCAAAATGCTTCCCAAAAGGCCTCGTAGTTAATACAAGGCAGGTTGTTCTGGGTTATCCCAGGAGGGAGAGCTGACTAAAGCAAGTAACAGAATTTGCCGTTGCATCTCTTCCCTGTTCCCTGAGGAAAATTAAATGCCTTCGTCACGTAAAAGCATATATTTAGTAGAATGTCTGAAGAATTACTGCTGGGTGGTTATTGAACTGTACTAAGATTAGTTAAGATGTATGTATTTAAGTTTTTTTAAGCTAAGTTAATTTTTGTTAATAAAAATGTTCAATCTGAAGAAATGCAGGTATTTAACAGCACAAAAAGCAACCATTCTCCTTGTTTTCTTTGTGTTTATTTTTTTTTTACAAAATGTGCACATTTAGTTTTCACGAACACGCTACAGCAAATTTCAGGTGTACATGTATTGTACTACTCTTATTCTACACTGGTGATAGCAGAGCAGCCTGCAACGTGCCTCTTAACATCCCATCTCTACACCAGAATAGATACCTGATTTATTTTTACAAAAGAATGTTTTTAGCATTCTTTCTTCTACTGTAATCCCCTTTCTCATTTTCTGCAGCACTGTCACAATGAAGATTGGCCTATCTCTGATAGCATTTCACATACTTTAAAATATTGGCATATAAAATCACTGGACAGTAAATCATAAAAAAATCAATGGGAGTTGGGGTGTCAGAAACAATGTTATGTTTTAGATACGCTTTTTAATCTTTCTAGGTTCAGAAAGAAGGTGACATATCAACAATGTAATTATTATAAAAAAAACAAAAGTAGATGTAATAGATTATATAGCTGAAGTTTCCATTTCTTCTTCTACCTTTCTAATAATCGAAGATGGAACAGATGTTAGCCTGTTTAGCATCCAGTGTTAGTGCTACTACTAGGTACTGATACTGATCCTAATTTCTGAAGTTGAATGGAAGCTTCAAAAGAACTTTTTAAAGCAGAAAAAGAACTTTTTGAAGGCAGTAAGACACATACTTATGAAAACACTACTAAGATCTAAAACTAAAGTTTTCTTTAGGAGAAGGGTCAACTCAGAACATCCTTGGTTTTAAGCAGAGAACTGACACATCCAACAAGAATTAGAAATACAGTATATCAGACTCCTGATATAAATGTCATAAAAAATTGAATGCAGATTTATTAGCTTTTCTGAATAATTGAAGCTTACTAGCAGTAAATCTACCTCTGTTTCTTTTTTTGTTATAAAATGGTTGTTCCTCTCATAATTTGTTCTGTTTTTTTTTTTAAGAGGAGAGAAGCAAGTCAAAGGTGGAAGGCCATTGCAGAAAGATGTGCATTGCACATTGATTATAGCACTTTAACTCAAAGTATTCAAAAAAGAATGAGAACTATGCCCTAGAAATGTGAAAAGACAATACATGGTAATGCCTCTGTATAAATTAGAAGCTAACAATTAAGAAATACAGCCAAATAGCTGAAGCTGAATCCAGTATAAATGAGTAGCAAAACTAGCAGCTTTTAATCTCCTTGTGGTGGTATCTATTTTATCTAGGTGTTAGAATGATAATAAAGCTGTATATGTCTGGTCCTATTTTGTCTGGCTTTGGAGTAGAAAGCTGACTTTATTTTAACAATTATCTTTACCTAAGATCTGTTGAAGTGATAAATTATATAACAATTGGAAAATTGGGGGACTTAATAATGAAGAAAGGCTTATTTGCATAATACATATCTCAGTGTAAAGCTGAGTAGTTTTATTTATGATAAATATGGGAAATCCATCTTTTAAGTAATGTTGCAGAATAGCTCTTATTTGTCCATTAGTTGCTGAGCTAATAACATCTTCATTAAATCACATTTTCAAAGAGCTGCATGGAGCGCATTATATTCTCATCCTGAAAAGAAAAAAAAAATAAGAAAAGTCAAATGCTATAATGATGATTGAACGCCAGAAATGTTACTAGCAAATATCTGTAGTAAAACTGGGTAGAAGTAACTGTATTTCTATTAATGACAATGTCAGTTTCTTACCTTCTTTAGAGAAACTGTTAAGAGGAAAAAGGCCACTGAGTACACCTCTAGTTAGGTAGATAGTTGTAGGTGTTAGTTAAACCAAAAACAAATCTGTCCAGAATGCATTAGAATGCTAAGAAAACTAAGAAGTGTAATATTTTGGATATTATAAATTTATCCAGCAGAACATAAAATATTATGTAGACAATATGTATGGAATAGTTGTTTTATCTGAAATGTGACTCAGGAATTGCTACAGAAAGGTATGAAATTGTAGCATTTTATAACATGTAGGTGCTTTTGCATTTCTGGAACATTTCATCAAGTAGAGATGATTGATTTTAAAAGCAGTTACATTTAGTATGCAGTAAAGAATCTGTTAATTCTCTGAATACCACCTCAGCACTCTGACTCCTCAGCATAGATTTTCTTTGTGCTCACTGAGCAATGTGGACTGCTTTCCAATGCTAGTTCTGCTTTCTGCCTACATTATATAGATAACCAAGTTACCTACTTCAGAGACATGCATAGTATTTACTGAAGCATCACTCCGTATGGTTCCTCTCAGTAAATAGCAGCACAGCAGTCAGGTAAAAAAGAAATCTTGTAGTATCTACCTCTCAGTGTATAAAAGACAACATTTACTTGTAGTAGCCCATGGATAGTGACACTTCAGCATCAACAGCACCACTGCATTCAGGAGGCAACTGCAAGCTCATCCAGCAATTGCTGATTTCCACTATTATGGTCCTCTTTCTTTTTTTAATTTGACCATCACTTAGGTGAGGAGTCAAATTGAAGGACCTGGTTATCTTTAATTACAGGAAATAGGTAAGGCTGTTTTGGATAGAGTATTAATAAGTTTCATGAAAGAGGTGTAGAAAAGAAAAAGAAACTTCATAGAAGGACTGTCAAGGACACAGTGTGCTCCACTACAGACACAAAGTTATGTTTTCTTTGGTACTGTAATGTTTCAGTGGCACATATCAATAATAACTTACAGTTAACTAATTCACTGGTCAGTCTAGATGCTGATTTGCTTTCCAGAAAATGACAATTCTCAGTAAATTTCTTGGTTTCAAATAACTTTGATTCCATCTGTGATCACAAGTGACACTTGTCTGCATGCTATTTTATGTGGATAAACTTACCAAAGCAATATCTGATTTAGAAGAATATTATATAGATTGATGTTTTTTTAAAAAGAAGAGAAAATTACTGAATTACTGGAAATTAAAAGAACTTTTTTCCAGTGTATTGTTTTGAAACATAGATATATCATGGATTGATGCAAAGTTAAAACGTGTGGTTTAACTAGAATAAAAAATAGCTATGACTTGAAGGAAACAGGTGCTCTAGAGTAACAGTGGCATTACTGATATGCGGTTGACTTTCTTCTTGCTTTTAGTAGCAAGGAGTAGTGTAGACTATTTCATTCAGGCTTTGCCAAGCTTGTACCTTATTTGGCGCTTAACAAGCTAATTTAATCTATTTTAGACGCAGGAAGAGTTTGTATTATTCTGGGCAATAAATGTCCCTTTTGCTGAAACAGCTGCATGGATTTCCTCTCATCTATGTAAGCCTTTCAGCTTCTTGAGAACAGCTTTTCCTGAGCTATTCTTTAAATCGTAACCCCCACAAATTCTAATTACTTCTTGTATCTTAAGGCATAAATAGTGACAATTTTGAGCTAACTATTCCATTTGGCAATATTGAAGGTAAAGTTGCACTTTCTCTCCAATTGATAGACTGTGACTCACGAGTCAAGGCAACTTTTGTGACAACTGTAAAGGCAACTCTGCAGTGTCACTTAATTATTTACAATTTTTTTTCAGGGATAAGGTGACTGAGTTCTTAGGAAGTTCATGCGCACTTTCAACATCGAGCATCACAAACAGCATTGCTAATTTTCTCTTGAGTATGACAACTGTGAGTCTCACAGGAGGTAAAAATACAGCAAGAATCACACACACAGAATCACACAATGTTTGAGGTTGGAAGGGACCTCTAGAAATCATCTAGTCCAACCCCCTGCTCCAGCAGAGACACCCAGAGCACGGGGCACAGGGTGGCATCCAGACAGGTTGGGAAGATCTCCAGAGAAGGAGACTCCACAGCCTCCCTAGGCAGCCTGTGCCAGGGCTCTGGCACCCTCACAGTGAAGAAGTTCCTCCTCACATGGAGATGGAACTGCCTGTGTTGCAACTTGTACCCATTGCCCCTTGTCCTATCACTGGCCACCACTGAGAAGAATTTGGCCCCTTCCTCCTTACATTCACGCCTCAGGTACTCACACAAATTGATCAGATCTCCTCAGTCTTCTTCAGGCTAAATAGGCCAATTTTGAGAAATCTGAATGTGCAAAACTTATAAGAGTTAGGCTTAACTCTTGCTGTCCCACTTTTACCTAGTTTGCCCACTGGCACCTAGGCTGTGCCTAGCCATTGCTCGCACAACTGATGAGTACAGAATCCCTGAGGTCCCGTGTATACCACCAGGCCTTCTTCTGCAGCCACATGTCTGCACGGGTCCACATGCAAAAGCAAACCCTCACCCAAAGACCATGAGAAACCTCAACAGAGTCAACAGCCACTTCCCAGATCACATCCTCACTAATTAGCCTGGATCCTGTGCGACACACATCTCACCACCTCTCCAAGGCACAACTGAGAAAACAGCAAGGACCTGGCTTGAATGAAACACATGGTGGGGTACATCCCATTGCTGCTGTTATCTCGCTGCGGCTTTAATGAAGTTACAAATGGTACCAGCAGCTCCTGTTGGGTTTCCTGAAGAAGACAGACCACAAGAGTCAGGAGCCTCAGGGAGATAAGGTGCCTTTGGGAAGCCCTGTGAACTGCACAGAGCCCTCTGGGGCCCTCGACATGTGGGATTCAAGACAGAGAGTTCCCTCAAGACTGTATCGTGCTATCAAATAAGGACACTGGAGGGCTTAAGCCAGTGACTCAAAAATACGCCCTGCCTCAAAATCCGAGAAAAATTATGACACGCTTGTAGGTTAAGGAAGCTGTTAGAGTTTGTTCTTAAGAAAAATCCAGTAGTTTACTCAGATTTCCAGTGCAAGGATACTAGAGGAGCTAAAAATTCACCATCTCAGATGCAAAAGCCTCTTGTTCTGCTTTACAGATGAGCTACTCCATACACAAACTAAATTATCAACCGTGTGGTTTTCTCACCATGGCTAAATTGACTGGATTTTTTTCACTCCTCCTTTTCTGAGCATTTTTGAGGTTAAATTCTTCCCAGTTGGGACTGGAGTCATTTCTCCTCCCCCTCCCAGAGCAACAAGGCAGTTTTTCTATTAGAGCCTCTGCTCTGTGAAGAGTCTGCTCAGTTTCTCCAACAAAAAAAGCAGCAGTGTCACCAGGGACCGCTTTGGTGTCTCCTCCGCTTCTGCCGCTCTCCTGCAAACGGGCACCACAAGAACATGCATTTTTTATGTGAAGTAATCCAAAACCTCTATAAGAATTCTTAACTGTTATTCTATCCAGCATGAAAACCAATACAAGCAGATACATCTAATTAGGCAGCCACCTGATACCCTGCACCGCACAACTGAGTCATGCTACTTTTAAAGCCTTTGTCATCTCAGATCTAGTACAGGAATACACAACTTGCACTTTCTTCAAAACATATTTTTGTACTATAATTAAATAAATACACAGTTCCCACCCCATTAACTTCTACTGAACAAAACTGATCCACAGTATTCGCTTTAAAACTCCTTTTTAGATAGCAAAGCACATTACTGACGATTGTTAAAAGCACATACCTATTTAGCTCATTTAATAGTACACCAAGTTAAGCTTTAAATAACTCATTCTTAATTCTGTTTTTTTTCTATTAACATCACATTTTATTAAAAAAATAAGTTTCCTATATTCAACATGTATATTAGCTTGCTGTATATGACTGAGGATCTCAAGACCTTTAACATTAAGTGATAATAAATCAAACACTTTTTCTTCACAGCTTTGAGAAAGGGCAAGGAGGAAGAAAAGGAGCACAGGAAAGAGGAAGGAAGGAAGGAAGAGGAGGAAGCACCAGGCCATTCCTAGCAGGAGAACCAAAGAGTTCTGCACCATTGCATTATGAACCTGCATCACAAATGGTAAATAAAGGAAAACTTATATTGACCAAATGTGGGTATATTCCATATAATTAGAACACATCATTGGGAAAAGACTAGACCGAGAAGGAATACATGGAATACATTCTGTTTGCAATTGGCTCGCATTCCCAAGAAATAATTTCCTTCCTTCCTTATGAGCCACGGTTGATTTTCTTGCATCTGTGTAACTACTACTATTCCAGTATTTCAGCTGCACGAAAACCAACTACAAGACACTGCAAGGAAGCCATCCAAAACTATTTTATCACAAAATTTCCCCAGCCATGGCACGAACGATGGATAAACTTGATGGAGGAAATAACTCGAAGGTTATGTGTATTACGTATTTAATTTGTAATCCAAATGCTCACCCGGACATATTTCCCACATTGTGTGTAGGAGCCTTCCCTAACACGTACGCGCGGGGCCCACGTTTTCTCCACGGGGCCCAGGGCCTATGCAAGAAAAGAGAGAAGCAGCCTCGAAGGCTGCCCTAAATCCCGAGAGAAACCCATGCGTGGAGCCGCAGCTGCTACGAGTAACACTCTGCCCTGCTGACCCCGCTCCCAAGCAGGGCCTGCGCAGGGAAACCCGGAGCTCCCACGTCTCCGGCCTCAGCGGGAATCAAGGCCTCATGGAGAGCCCCGAGTACCGGGTCACACTTGATCCTGTGCATAAGGATGGATCCCGGGAGCAGAGGGTTCTCTGCTCGGTGGATTCTCCACTGCTTCTCTTTGGGAGAAGGGAACGACAAATTACATTCCCAGTAGGACAATGAGGAGAGAAAAGAAGCTCTGCAAGAAGGGACAGAAGGCCCCTCTCTTCCTCTGACAGGTTTGTTTCTGGGAAGAGACAGATTCCCTTCAAGGTTCTGGGAAGAGACAGATTCCCTTCAAGAGACAGGTTCCCTTCAAGGACTTCCATCTAAAACTGGAGATATATATATACCCTTGCACAAACTGTTTCTTTTTTTCCCCCATTTCAATACCAAAGCCTTTTTAGCACAGATAAAAGGCTGACTTTGCACTATAAACAACAGTGGAATTTTAGATTCTTTTAAAATTAAACCACACTGCAATCACCCAAACAGATCCCAAACATTAGTTTGATGCTACCTAAAGCCAAGAACAAACAAGCAAGCAATGAACACTGATATTTTGGTATTTTTGCGTGGATATTACAAAAAATAGTAATCATACACTTTTTTTTTTTAAATGTTCATTACTTAGATAAAGCACATATGAATGTAACATTCAGAATCGTAACATAGAAAATGTAATGTGGGCAATCTGCTATTCCAAGTACACTTACCAAAATACAATTTTATAATGAAGGAAGTCTCAAAATACACCTGTACAACAATTGGGATCCACAAAATATGATTTAATAGTAGCACTCAAGATCACTTCATTGAAACCACTTTTATAATACTGCTTGAATAGTAATCTCTGGTCAAAGAGCATTCTTCCCCTTTCCCTAGCCCGTCCCACTAAAGCAAGTGTGGAATTTTAATTGCAATGCATATCTTTTAAAACCCCAAATCTGAAGCAGTCCTATTAACTATTACACTGCCTACACTTAGATACTGCGAGGATGGGAATCACCCTCTCTGAGGCCTTGGTACATTGAGACACTTACCCATATTATTGTCTGTAGCGCAAGCAGAATAATCTTGTAAAGGGCAACTAAATAGGGTCAAAATATGAATTACCTTACTACCAAATCATTCCCTATGTGTTACTTAGGCCTGTAACATTACAACTTTACTGAAAAAGAAAAAGTTAACCATTTAATCCTATAAATATTTTCTTTATTTGCTTTATGTTTAGAAGTTGCTATTTTAGTTCTATTAACAGAAATACATAACAAAAGCTCCCTAACAAGTGGAAAAAAAAAGTAATTACAAATGCTGAAAAAGTTGGCCTCATTAACATATGTACAGACTTACTTAATACACATCTTTGTGGGAATTAATCCATTTTATGACACACATTTATACAGGCATTAAACATTCCCAAGTAACTTTGAGCAGAGAATATGCCAATTCTTACGTCTGGGCAGACAAAATGTGTATTTCAATTCTGATTGTGGAGCTAACATGCAACAGATTCAGTCTGAGCTGCTGTTGATAAGTTGTTCTGTTCCTTCCTGCAAAGATCTTTCTGTAGAATTTGGATCCTTCTGTCCCTTCTTTTCCTTGTTTTGCTGTTCTTGCAGTTTCAGGATTATTTTCCTTATTTCTTCTCTTTTGGTTTTCATTCGTGGGCGTGGAAACCAGTCTGTTAAATTCATTGGTAGCTCAAAACTCAGAATGGGATTCTGAAAGGAAAGTTCATTTGGACAGCACAGTGAGGAGCTGTAACCTAACTAACTGGAGAGAATTCTTCAGCAGGGAAAAACACACTCCCGCTTCCCCATTTACTCTGTCCGAAATTAAATTTCTACAGCTTCCACAACTAGAGGTGTCTTGTACACCACACCGGTCAAATAAATCAAGTCACAGTATGTTACACAATACCTTCCATGCAGGTCAGTTCTGGTTACAAGAGTGCCCAAATAACCTACTCAGTTTGCTACCTCTTTTAGGTAAAACATTTAGCTGCATAAATTGGTGAGAGAAATCATTTTAAAAAAAGCTGTGATGGTATAGCAACATTTTCTGAAGGTGACTAGCATCAAAATCCAGAGCTGATTAGGAATCCATGGCTATATATTCCTACTCTACCTTCAGGACCGTAACTAGGTTTGAAATTTTGTTTTATATTTCACCCAAAAAGCAGGGCCTTGCTAGAACTTAAGTCATCCAAACAGTAACATTATGATTACTGTGAAACAGGTAGTACATTCCGGAGATCGGCTGCCCTTGCTATTTAATTCCAATTTTGGCAGGTTCAGGAAAAACCACCATGAGGAGGCAGGTAACTACAGACAGAGGCTGATCAGGTTCTCTAGACCTCCTGTTTTAAAACAGGCTGGATGAGGAACAAGCCTGTTAATAAAACCTCATTAGTCTAGTTACTGAAAACAGACGTTTCAAATGAAACGTAGATGCATCCTAGGGCCTTTTCCGAGGGGGACGGTCAAATTTGGGAATATAAACGGAGGGCAACGACTCAAAACCAGGCTGGCGGCAGAGGCACCGCACGGCCCACGTGCCGCCCACCCCGGCGCAGCTGCTGGGTGCCCCAAGGAGAAGCCTCCTCCTGCGCGGCCACCCCACGCTCGGGGGGACCCAGGTGCCCCCTCAGCGACGCCGCCTCCTAGGCCCAAAGGCGTGGGCGGCCCCGGGCCTCCCC
>JAVCKT010016019.1:0-10112 GCA_032273925.1 Rhynchotus rufescens
CAATGACCTCTGAGGTCCCTTCCAACCTTGGGCATTCTATGATTCTATGCCAACTTTCAGATAATTTAAAATGTTTATGCCATTTTAAATTATATTGGTTGGGGGATTTTTCTATAAATGTGAAGGGAAGCCAACTCTCCTGAATTCCCTCAATCTATATGACCCATTCAAGGATAATGAATTTGTTTTGTTAGCAAGAGCTATAAGACAAACTTTTAATCTGAGTCACTGTTGGGTTTGTGGATGCCCTCTAGGGTTGTCAAGCTGGCCATGGACCTTTACACCCCTTACTCCAGCACAAATTGTAAGCAATTGTAGTGAAATTGATAGCACCACCTGGGATGATGGTGAGACATGGCCAATTCAGTTTCCTGCTGTGGGAAATTATTGTCTGAAGCACACCCAGAAGGGAGGGGTTTCATGTGGGGAAAAATAAATGTCAGTGGACGCTCACACATAAGTGGGCTAGGACACCCCCATATAAATCGAACAATAAAAATAGAGGTATTTATGTATGGGTGTGGCTTGTTGAAAAGGGGCACAACCAAGGTTATTTGAAATAATATGAAATGTTATTTGTGTGGTGGCCTGATAACCGAATTTACAGCCAAATCCGTAAGTGGGAAAACAACACTGGTGCCTGGTATTCCATTGGGTGGGCAACTACCCAACCTCCTTTGTTAGCCCTGTGGGAAATCATGACATGACTTATTTTCCCTTCCCAAAGACTGCAGCTGGACCATTTGCAAATGGTGTCGAGGCCAAAAAGGGCCATTATTGGATTTGTGGAAATACTGCCTACAAACAACTACCAACAAATTAGACAGAAGTATGCTATGTAGGAATTATCCAGCCTCTGTTTTTCCTACTTCCAGAGACACGAAGTCCTCAATTGGGAGTAAGACTATATGATAACTTGGGGGACAGGGGTGTTATCCATGACAAGTGATCTGTTGGGGTTGTTACAGGTGAAACACAAAAGTGGGGGGAAAATGAGTGGCCTCCTGAAAGAATAATTAAGCATCATGGGCCTGCTACTTGGAATCTTAGTGAACCAAAATCAGGGGCAAGAGAACCAATTTACAATTTAAACCGCATAATCCGATTGCAAACAATTTTGGAAATTGTCACCAATAAAATTTTTAACTCAAAAATCTCAACAGATGCGCACTGCAATCATTCAGCACTGCATGGTTTTGGATTATTTACTAGCTGAAGAGGGAGGAGTTTGTAGGAAACTAGATGTCTCCAACTGTTGCTTGGAAATAGATGATGGAGGCAAAGTAGTTCTTCAACTGACCGCTGATATTAGAAGTTCCTTTTGTTCCCGTTCCTGATATTAGGAGTTCCTCATGTTCACGGTCAATCATGGAATGGATGAAATGGTGATTTACAGTCTTGGTTACCAGAAGCACCATGAGTAAAGCAGCTTTTATTTTATTTGTTAAGCAGCAAATGCACATAATATTTTTGCCATGTATCATCCCTTGTTTTATTCAGTTAATCCAACATGTTGTATCAAATATGCAATTTGTATCTACCTGATGGTGTGAAACAGATTTGTGTTGTTCACTAGTCATGACAGGCAGCTGTATCAATTATTTAGTGATGGAGAAGCTTCCAGGACTTTAATATCTGTGTTTTGGGGAATTTGTTCTGTTAACTTTGTTTTACATGCATAGTTTGATGCTGTAGTTATTTGTATACTGAATTTCTTCTTTTTGTAAACTATTGTTGGATCATCCAGCAGACAATATCTGGAATTTTGTATGATTACGTATAATATATTGTTGTATGCTTCTCTCTCCCCTTTTATCTTTCACACCACCACAAAACAGAGACTCAAAACCTTGACTTGGTTTTTGTAAGAAGGTACTTCAAAGAAAGTCTGCATGGGTACACTGAACCAGCCATACAGGAAGGTTAAGAGATCACATAGCTCATTTAACAACACGTTTAAAACAGGCACATTTAACAAAGCACACAGCTCTGTCTCTAAGGTGGCCTTGAGAAGAGAAAGCCTCGGCGCGGTTTTCGGGGACCCAAAAGCCTCGGCGCGGTTTTCGGGGACCCAAAAGCCTCGGCGCGGTTTTCATAGGAAGGTACTTAGAAGAAACTCTGAATGGGTACACTGAACCAGCCATACAAGAAGGTTAACAAAACACATAGCTCATTGAACAACACATTTAAAAGAGGCACATTTAGCAGAGAACATTTTAAAGACGCATGTTTAACAAAGCACACAGCTCTGTCTCTAAGGTGGCCTTCAGAAGAAAAAACCCTTTTCCCGGTTTTGGGACCAAAACCTCCAGCCCCGGTTTTGGGACCCAAACCCTCAACTCAGTCCCAGTTTTCACCACAGAACACAAGCCAACACTTTAGAAAATTCTTAATAGACATTATGAAGAGAGAAAGTTCCTGTTTCCTGCTCTACTTCACACTTACCACCTCATAGCCATGTAGCTCTTGCTTTAACTTCAACAGGAAAGAAGTTGAACTTCTCCTACCTGCAACAACCCCACTCACAGGCTTAAATTTCTGTCAGTAAAAGACACCACTGAAGCTGCTTTTTAATAGGGTAATTGATTAAATACCTATTAACTGGAACAGGCACAGCCGTGCTGATTATGCAGTCAGGAGGTCTTTAAGCCATCATGAGAACAGGTTTTACTTGAGTTTTCTGTTAAGTCTATTGTTCCTTTCTGATATACTATGAAGAAATTAAAACAGCTCTATTTTCAAATACTTATTATTAATTTAGCATGTGCTTAGTAATAATAAATGAAAACTTTTGTAGAGAATATGAAAACTCTGAATAACCTAGCTGATCTTCTTGCCAAAGAAAGTCTAGAGCAGCCCTACATGGCAGTTTATCTGTGTGTAGCAACCAGAATAGTAATCTGCCTCAGTGCAGTAGATACTAGAGGGATTTGCACCACTACCAGACTGGAGTGCAGGTACTGCGCTTACAGTACTGCACATGGCCATCCTGAATTTATGTTTGAATCCTAGTGCTTCAACAGTCACCCAGGATATTTACCACCCCAAACCACACAGTTTCTGGCAAGAAAAACCTCAGATTTTATTCCACACAGCTACTTAAACTGAGGAAAATAACTGCTGAGCCAGTAGTGAAATGTTAACTCTGTTGAAACCATGACAAACTTTGTTATTTAATTCACTGAGGTAACACTATTGTTCAATAAGTATCAAGAGGTATTAAGATGATATTTAAAAAGCACATGAGTATCATCTGCATATTCAGGCTTTCAGATTTGAGGCTTTCAAGATTACATTTCTGAATGAAGCTCATCATTTCATAGGAATTGAAGTGTATTACAGGACGAGGGACAATTTTCGATTTAGAAATGTCCACGGTTGGTTTTGGGACCCAAAGCCCTATTATTTCACGGGGATTGAAGTGTATTACAAGATGACGTCTAATTTTCAAATTAGAAATGGCCTCGGTGGTGGAACCCAAAACCTTGACTCGGTTTGGGACCCAAGGCCTCATTTTTTCATGGGGATTGAAGTGCATTACAAAACGATGGCCAATTTTGGATTTAGAAATAGCCTTGGTGGGACCTAAAATCTCAATCTGGTTTTGGGACCCGAAACCTTGACTCGGTGGTGGGACCCAAAACCTCGACTTGGTGGTAGGAACCAAAACCTCATTATTTCACAGGGATTGAAGTGTATTAAAAGACACTGGTCAATTTTCAATTTAGAAAAGGCCTCTGTGGGACCCAAAAAAACGACTCAGTGGTGAAACCCAAAACTTCATTATTTCTTGGGATTCAAATGTATTACAAAATGCTGGCCAATTTTCGATTTAGAAAAGGCCTTGGTGGTGGGAACTAAAGCCTCGACTCGGTGGTGGGACCCAAAACCTCATTATTTCACAGGGATTGAAGTGTATTACAAGACAATGTCCAGTATTACAAGACAACATCCAATTTTTGATTTAGAAGAGGCCTCAGTGGTGGGACCCAAAACCTCAAGTCGGTGGTAGGACCCAAAACCTTGACTCGGTTTTGGGACTCAAAATGTTGACTTGGTGGTGTGACCCAAAACGTCATTCTTTCACGGGGAATGAAGTGTATTACAAGACGATGGCGAATTTTCGATGTAGAAATGGTCTTGGTGGTGGGACCCAAGACCTTGAGTTGGTGGTGGGACCGAAAAACTCGAATTGGTGGTAAGACGTAAAACTTTGACTCAGTTTTGGAACCCAAAACCTCGTGTCGGTAGGGGGACCCAAAGCCTCATTATTTCATGGGGATTGAAGTGTATTACAAGATAACAGCCAATTTTCAAATTAGAAATGGCCTCGGTGGTGGGAGCCTAAACTTCAACTTGGTATTAGGACCCAACACCTCAAATCAGTGATGGGACCCAAGATCTCGACTCATTTTTGTGACCCAAAGCCTCATTAATTCACGGGGATTGAAGTGTATTACAAGACGATAGCCAATTTTCAATTTAAAAATGGCCTCGGTTTTGAGACCCAAAGCATCAACTTGGTTTTAGGACCCAACACCTCGACTCGGTTTTGGGACTCAAAGCCTTGACTTTATTTTGGGACAGAATATCCAATTATTTCATAGGGGTTGAAGTGTATTACAAGACAACAGCAATTCTCAATTTAGAAATGGCCTGCATTTTGGGACCCAAAGCCTCATTATTTCACGGGGATTGAAGTGTATTACAAGACAAAGGCCAATTTTCGATTTAAAAATGGCCTCTGTTTTGGGATCAAAATCCTCAACTCGGTTTTGGGCCTAAAAATCTCGAATCGGTTTGGGAACCCAAATCCTTGACTTGGTTTTGGGACTGAAAGCCTCATTATTTCACAGGGATTTAAGCATATTAAAAGTAGATGGCGAATTTTTGATTTAAAAATAGCCTCCGCTTTGAGACCCAAAGCCTTGACTCAGTTTTAGTCCACAAATCCTCGAGTCAGTTTTGGGACCCAAAGCCTCATTATTTCATGGGAATTGAAGTGTATTACAAGACGATGGCCAACTTTCAATTTAAAAATTGCCTCTGTTTTGGGACCCAAAGCCTTGTCTTGGCTTTGGGAGCAAAAGCCTCATTATTTCATGGGGATTGAAGTGTATTAAAAGTGGATAGTGCATTTTCAATTTAAAAATGGCTTTGCTGTGTTTTGAGCCACAAATCCTCAAATCAGTTTGGGGACCCAAAGTCTCATTACTACACGGGGATTTAAATGTATTGCAAGACAACAGCGAATTTTCGATTTAGAAATGGCCTTGGTGGTGGGACTCAAAATCTCAACTCTGTGATGGGATCTAAAATGTCAACTCTGTGGTGTGACCCAAAAACTCACTATTTCACGGGTAATGAGGTATAATGAGGGTAAAGACACTGGCCAATTTTTAATTTAGAAATGGCATCAGTGGTGGCACTCAAATCCATGGCTCGGTAGTGGAACCCAAAGCCTTGTTATTTCACAAGGAATGAAGTCTATTACAAGACGACGGCCACTTTTCAATTTAGAAATGGCCTCGGTGGTGGAACCCAAAACCTCAACTTGGTTTTGGGACCCAAACCCTCATTATTTCACAGGGATTGAAGTGTATTACAAGATGGCAGCCAAATTTTGATTTAAAAATGGCCTCCGTTTCAGGACCAAAACCCCCAGCCCGTTTTGGGACCCAAATCCTCATTATTTCACGGAAATTAAAGTGGTTGATTAAAGCTTTAGTAATTCCCCTCCAAAGCTACATAATATGTATCTGTACAAAGCCTTCAATAGCTACAGGACATGGTTTAAGAAACATGAGTTCCACTTTTTTTTTCCCCTTTTTTAGTCATTTTTTGACAATGAATCTATGTGGAAACATCTACACACACATACACACACACACACACACACAGATCAAAAACAGTACAGAAAAGTCTGACTGTCAATTGTACCTACCTGCCAACTATGTCTACCTTTCCTGACAACTGTATTTTCTAATCTGATCTTCGAAAGTTACAAGCATTGAAAAGTTCTGTTGTCACATTTGTAATCACAGATGTTAACTGTGTTTTGTTAGACTTTCAAATAAAGCAATGACTAAAAACGAAATAACCAGACAAGTGATACATGAATTCAAAAGCAGTTCTTCACTTTTTTTCAGGTATCAAGTGCCTTACTTTCTCTGAAACAGAACTCTTAATTTTCTGAAGGAATAAAATGTACAAAACTGAAAGCAATTATTAATACTAGGCATCAGGAATCTCAGTGAAGAGCTCTGACACATGCTCCCTTCCACAAGGGCGAGCAAACAGAAAAGGCTGCAAATGCAGCTCCCATTCAGCATCTGAAGTGCTTAGGATGGTTCTTTGCCCTTCGCCAAGCTATTTATTTCAGCATCAATGAGAGAGAAAAGGGAGGCTCATAGAGTTACTTGATGATTCAGGGGATCTCCTGGATGCTGTAGGCTTAGTAATATATATATATATATATATATATATTTTTTTTTTTTTTACACACGTTTTCCTTCAGATGTTAACACAGATAATCCCTGGAGCAGAGGAAGCACCTCAGCGTTACGCTAATTCCTGCCTCAATATCCATCACGCCACTTTGGAATTACTGATAACTTTGCCCCAGGGTAGCTGAACGTAAAGGACGAAGCTTCTGCCCTCCACCATGAAAAGGTCCACACGTACATCCATTCAAGGGTAATAAACTACTTTAAAACAAGAATTTATTGTTATAGTATAAAGACACTAAACACAAAACAGTGTTTAAGAACATGAGCATTGACACGCAAGGAAAGCAAGGATTGTTCCAAGCCAAACGGGTAGCCGCTTTCCGTGAGAAACCTTGAAGTGAAGGAAGTTTCATGCACAGTGTGACCCTGAAGGCAGGGTGGCACCACCTTCATCTCACTTAAATCCTGCTTTGCGACAGCACAGTATTGAGTAATGCAGAAGAGTTGCATTACTTTGAGGGCTTGAGTGGTTTCTAGGCTTTGCCTGGACCCTCTGCACACCAGTGAATTTATCCACAGAACATCAAAGCATCATGACTTGATCCCGGTGGCATTTCTGCTGTAAGTTAGGAGACTCGATGCACGTTCTCTTCTCATCTACCTTGCATTTCTTTGTTGTTGTTTGGATGTGAGGACACCACAGATGAGGTTATTAGAGAGCAGCACACACTGGTTAGCTTCACCGTCACCCGTGTCCAGCTGCAGCTAGGGAAAGGCCCAAGGCTCCCCAGCTTTCTGGGACACTCTCCACGTGCTCCCAACCGCATCCTGTGGCAGGGGCACCCGCTGCAGGACAGGCTGCACAAGCCGGGACATGGGACCTGCTTCCCCCACGGTACCACCCAGCCCCACAACTGCCCCTCTTCGCTATGGGCTACTTCATCAGACCCTTTTAAGGGATCTTTTGTGTGCAAAAGCACACACGATTTTCCAAGATGCATCAGTTCTTTCAATCCATAACACAGAGCAGCTAACACGGATATACAAATTAGGTATTCAGATGGATTACTGCCCTTTCCTATTATCATCTGCAAAAATAGTCCATTTGATCAACTGGTAACAATAACATTTTACTAAACCAAAGCTAGAAGCACAACTAGTTCCTTTGCTTAAAATGATTCTTTTTGGCTCTTAAAATAAACCAACTTCTCTGTTTTAAAGGCTCGTTGTGAAAATGTATATACACTGCAAATTTATATCCACTGCTAGATTCCACCATTGAGTCTTAAAGAAGTATTTTCAATACAGTAAGAAAAAATAAAAAAGAAAAAAAAGAAAAAAGAAACCCAAACAGTAGTAGTTCCTGAAGTTGGTAGTTGCCTCTCTTAACTGGTAAAATCCCTAATTCGGTTGCTGTACCAAGCACTTCTCTGCAGCAAATCCATTTGAATGTAACCACCCTGAGTTAAGCAGCTATACTTTAAAATACGTTTTAAACATTAACAGAGAAGTATGTACAAAACTACAAAATCTGTCAGTTATTATACAGCTGTAAAAAAAAACACTTTGATATTTTCAACCTTTTTTTGTTGTTATTGTAGTTATTCATTCTCGGATGGCTTTTTTTCTTCAATCAAGTAGTTATTCAATTTAGACATTCATGTTTTGACCACTTGATTTTGAGTGCAACAATAAGGCAACAGTTAAAAAAAAAAAAGAAAAATTGATGTTATAAAAATTTTGCATATGTGTAAAGGTATTAAGTTTATAAAAGTGCTCCCTAAAAAGACAACCTAATCACAGTATCAAAATATTACAGAATGGTGACAACAACTATCCCCCCTCAATAACTGTTGTTCCACAGAAGAACATCAATCAGATTTTAGGGCTTTCTTTTATTTCCTTCCCTCCTTTTTGATGAGGAAAAGCCTGGGGAAATTTGGTGTGGCTGCCAGGGACAAATGAGTATAACATTCTTTAGTCTAAACTTAAATAAAAAGGCCCACACTTTTTTTTCTCAAAACATTAAGCCTCTGTCAAAAATGTATTTTTTTTTTTATAGTACAGGATTAAAAGACAAGATGACGCTTACAAGGTAAAGAAATAATTTACATGAAAATATCTTCTGACAAAGCTTTTCAATCAAAATATTGTTTTGTAACATTCAAACATGACATACAACAACAAAAGGAACAGTGAATGCAAACAAAAAAGTGTTATATGGGTTGCTCTCAAACACATAAATAAATGAAATATTGATGTAGGCAATAGGGCTCATGCTGATGGCTAGCAGGAAATAACGGTGTGCAATCTATTTGGAAAAAAGCTCTCGAGTACAAATTACAAGCCCAATTATGGACTGCAGCAAGTTCAGTTATATCACTGCCATCCTCTCTTATCTCCAAAATAAATTCTTGATTAAATCAGTCATACCCTAAATTACTCATACCTTTGCTTCAGAGATATGAATAACTATATACAAAAAAAGTAGTTTTATTTCACCATAGGGATAACATTGTACCTCTCTGCCACTGTCGCCTGAAAACCTTCCACGTCAAAACAATTTGACAGCAGATTAACAATTTAATAAATATGCAATGATCTTATTACAGTCCTTCAGCTAAGCATGTTAACTCATGCTGCTATTTTTGTGATCACAGTGCATAGAATCCAAATATAAAAGAATGGGGTGGCTTTTAAGGTCATGGTAGAACCCTTGCTTATAATCCAAATATATCCGAAACTTTCCTAAGCTCTATCATGCAAATCTGTTTGTGGCAGGAGCAAAAATTTTCCCTGGTACAATGTCCATTGCCGGCAATGGATGCACCAAAACCGTCAAGGAGCTCAGTGTTATTGCACAATATATGAAGACCTGGAATTCTTCCAAAAGCTTAAAATAAAAATAATGGAATTATTCTGACATTTCTGGACACCTGCATTAATACTGTATGACTAAGAAAAGCATGTCAGTTGCATGGACTGAACCAGCGATCAACATGCGCCCAGAATGCACACTAGTAAAAATGCAGTCAAAGGAAGTAGTCTTCATTGCCTATAAGTCACTTCCAGTCAAAGGTTTAAGTTCAAAGACTGAATGCTCAAAGTGCTCGTTTTCTCAGTAGGACTATCTTCTGCTACGAGGGTCACAAAATGGCAGCATCAACACGTGTCGTCTGTAAGAGCAAAGAAAGAAAAAAGCATTTGTGGGAAACACGTAAACACTCGCAGCCCATACGGGTCAGGTGCTAAACAGCTTCAGAGCCTTGAGATGACACGGTGAAAACGCGGCAAGTGAATGACTTTGGGGTTTGGTTTCATCAGAATTCTGTAAGGGCAAGGAGAGACCAAAAAAAGTTTTCAAAGTCTCTACTTCCACATAACCCCAGCAGACAATTTTTGGCAACTATTCCACTAGCAGCATCATACTGTCATGCTTGATTTTAAGCGAACCATTCCCTAGGGAGGCGGAGCAGCAAGCAGGCAGACTGGGTAGGCGGTGCCAGGAAGTGGAGCTGGCACCCAGTGGATCCCAAACCCTCTGTGAGGGTCACGTGCTGGGAGAGGCGGCGCATTGCGAGCGAGAAAGAGAGCGCGGAGAAAAGGGGGAGAGGGGGAGGAAGGGAAGGGGGAGACGGAGAGAGAGAGAGGGGGGGAGGGAGG
>JAVCKT010016025.1:0-19919 GCA_032273925.1 Rhynchotus rufescens
AAGGAAAGGAAAGGAAAGGAAAGGAAAGGAAAGGAAAGGAAAGGAAAGGAAAGGAAAGGAAAGGAAAGGAAAGGAAGACTGTGAGGTAGAAAACCTAAGAGTCGGAGTAATAGTACTGTGCATACATACAAAAGAAAACTCAAATACTGAAATGAGACTTGAGTCTGACTGTTTCTTTGTAAGCCATGAGGTCTTTTGGGGGTTTCTGCAGGTTTCCCTGTGCACAGGGATTACTGGAAATCATTAGAGCACTTGCAATGCCGTGTGGCCCCTGTATTCTGAGGACAGGAGAAAGGAGAAAACTAGTACCCAATTGATAGGTGATTTTGTCTACGAAGGAAGCTGTGCTCTTCCTCTTGCAGAACATACAGAGAAGTAGTAAATGGGGACAACTAAAGTACGAAGAACCCACAGGGAAGCCAGTACTACAATAATTTGCTAGTGCACCGGTAGCTTTGATCTAGTGCTAGGTTGGTAAAATAAATGAGTGGTCAAGTTTGTCCTTTGCAGAGGCTACTCTTATTACGTTTTCTTAACATTTATCCTAATTTTGTTCCAAACATTCATCAAGATCTGCAGTTCTTCTCTAATTGAACTCACAGAAATAAGATGGCTCACATAATTTATATTCTTCATAAAAACCCTTACTAACTCAAACACCATTAAGGTGATTCCAAATTTTCATTTGTTATGCTTTCTGCTTAGTACCTTGATGGTGCAACCTGATGTTTTTATATCAGGTTCACAGGGCTCACTTCTTTCTAAATTATTGCGTTTTCTAAACTCTGGATTCTGTGAGTCATCATTCCATTTTTCTGTGGTACACAACTGTCATTCTGAAACTTCTGGGAGCCTTCTCTAAATCAGCCAACCACATATACATTTCCCTTTGTATTCCAGTACAGATGCTGGTAGTGCTTTCAAGGCGAGGTCAGTTTCCCTTATGTCATCTACTGCATTCACTGACAAATACGTAAACTTATTTTTTACCAAATGATTTTTCAGTACTATAGTAGTGTAGTCTGTCACATTCTCAGTGCTATTCAAAGTCTGTGGCATTAGTAAATTCTGATCTGGAAGTGAAGACTTTTTTGTCTTGTCTCCTGACAGATCTGCATATTTCTAATATCCTAAGCAGGCAAGTGTTTATGAAGATGTTTTAATAATACTTTCTCCAGATGCTCATCTTTGTTTCGTCTTTCCCATCTTACTTACCTGGCCTGCACTTCTGCATGGTGCCTACATGTACTGAGTGGCAAAATGCAGGACAGTAGTTTCCAAAACTACATTCCTAAGGGATACCTTCCCCATTTGTTCTCTCATCCACAGATATATAAAACTGTAAACTTCACATCTCTCTCTGTCACCTGCAAAGTTTCCCTGAGTTCTCCATGTGAGGCTGCTATCTCATATCTTTTTTTTTCAAGTATTTTGCTTTAGTCTATTATGCCTTTTGCTAGATATCACAGAATCACAGAATCACAGAATCACAGAATTCTTTCTTTGATAGACTAGATATCTTTCTTTGGATCTTGCTATTCTTTTTTTTTTTTTTCCTATCTTTATTTTTTGAGTCACAATTGCTTTGTTATTACTTTTTTTTCCTTTTTGAATAACATGTATTCACACATAGAACAGATACAATGTGACTGTTGGACAAGGTAGAAATATTATAGTCCTGTATGACAGTACTTTTTTAAAAAAATGTTTATGTCCAGAATTTTACTTATGAGACACAACAACATTGGTCTGTTTTTGAGGGAAATTACAAGTTTCAACATCATAAGGAAAGTCCTATGTCAGATCAAGTCACACAAATAGTGCAATTCTTTGGATCCACTGCAGACTTTCATCTTAATATCATAGTTAGAAAGTTAGGACTATTTTTGTAGTCATCTGATAGTGAGAGTCTAGTATCCAGAATGACCTGACACAAGATACAGTAATATTAATACTCCCCTATTCAGGTTTTGCTCTTGCACTGTCCTGATTTACTCCTCAGAGCTTTGCTGCATAAATGCTCTTTCGGAAGGATACTGAAACTATTTGACTTGTAAATCAAATTTGTTGTACTTGGTACACACAGATTTGATCAACTTTATTCTCTTTCATTGCTGAGTCCTACCTCTTGATTTCTAAGCAGGTCATCTCTCGTTTTCTTGCTAATTTAAAGTCAAAGCCATTCATTACAATCATCCAGCCTCCACTTTTTCTTTCTTCAATTGAATTTTCCAGCTCTTCATGGCATCTCTTCAGTACATTCACTTGGCAATCCTTTCTGAGAGCCTAAGTGATCAGAATACAGAGTATCTTTGGTAAGGTGTGTCATGTTATTGGGAGTACCCATTAGCTATAAACCATGTTATAAATGGCTAGATTCTTATTTTCACTCTTCCTTCAAAGTGTTACTCACATAAATAGAAAACACAGTTCCACGTGGACACTTTTTGTCTGTTTTATTTCATGATTCTTAGGAAATAAATTTTCAAGTGGCAAGATTTGTCCAACAAGTTTTTAAAAGGCTCCATTTATTAGCGAGTTCACAGGACACAAAACAGAGAGGAAGCTGCCCAGCTGCTCAGCTGCATTTAGTACTGTACAAACTACTCTAGGCATGCTAATCAGGAAAAATCCCTGAATTCCCACCTCCCCATGATATACCTGGCATTGCCTCACGATATCCCTGTCCCATTTATGAGAATTTTTTCATCACTTCACCTGATAATTTTACATCTGATGCCTGGTGACTCCTTCCCTTTAGCGACATTAGTTAACTTCTCTAGTAATTTCTAAATTATTCTAAAATCTCTCATAAAAACACAGGTCTCATAACTGAATGTGCTGTTGTCCAGCCCAAAAAAAATCTTAACAGAAAGCTCATTAAACCCTATGCTGTGAACTCCATGGGGTGAGGGCACAGGCAAAAACAGAGAGGAAAACAAAGAGCAGACAAGGTGGTGGATATGTGTGAATGGGCAGCAATAACAGTGTAAAAGAGTATATGAAGAGTAATCAGAATCTAATGCATTCAGTTCAAAGCAGCTCTTCTGGGCAAGAACTCCTAAAGACCATAAGTGAAGGGCTCGGTCGCTCATCTAGGGTTTATATATTACAGTGATTTACAAGCACTAACTTTTGCAACTATACAAGAGCCTTTTTCCCCATTGAACATAAAATTACAGTAAATGGGATGAAATTACTCGTATCGTTATAAAATCTGGAAAGGAGATGAAGGCAGATTTTAGGCTGTCAGCAACTGTTGAATCTGAGGAGTACTTTTATTTGCTCCAGGCTCCCTGGATTATATGGGAAATACTGATAAGGCAGAACTGCTGGTGCAAAGAGCTATTCTAACCGCATGTTGTCCATCCCTGCATAAGAAAAAAAAAATCACGTTTGTGTAAAACTTAATGGGTTTAATAAAGGCATTGTTTTTGAGAGTGATTGAATGAGCAGCTTGTACTAGGGAAAGTCCTGGAACAGTAAGTCTGATTTAATTCAAGACACTATCATATGGCCAAGTTTTAATTGGCTATTTCAAAGTAGTGATAGTACAGAGTACCTTCATTTTGTACCAGTGTTAGCCGTGAAAATGTTGCCTGGTATCCCACTGTGGGGATATATTGGGCAGTCCAGCCTCCTTCCAGGGCCCAGGCTGTGCCCCACTTAGAGGGCAGCAGTGCCGCACTTGGCAATTTGTGCCTCACACCTCTCGGACCTGCAAAAGGAGCCCAGCGACACACGTGGGCCATGGGCCACTGCAGTGCTAGCTCCACATGGCAGTAAAGCGTGGGCAGTTTGACAGCAAATATCCTTGTTGGATCACGCTGCTAGAGCTGGTGTCAGCAAGTTTGCTGATGCTACAGAACTGCATCAGGGTGGATATACCAGAGTGCTGGGCTGCTGTTCAGAGTGACCTGGGCAGGCTGAAGAGATGGGTAGAGAGGAACCTCAGGAGGTTCAGCAAAGCCAAGGGCAGGATCTTGCAGCTTGTGTGGAATGAGCTCATGTGGAATGTACCTCATGTACAGGTTGGGCTTGACCTGCTGGAGAGCAGCTCTGCAGAAAAGCACTTCAGTGTCTTGATGGATGACATATTGACCATGAGCCAGCAACGTGCCCTTCTGGCCAAGAAGGCCAATGGATCTCTTGGGCTGCATTAGGAGGAGTGTTACCAGCAGGTTGAGGGAGCTGATCCTCCCACTATGCTCAGCCCTGGTGAGGCCACACCTGGAGCACTGTGTCCAGCTCTGGGCTCCCTGGTACAAAAGGGTCATGGAGCTACTGAAGAGAGTCCAGCTCAGGGCTAGGAAGATGATTAGGGAACTGGAGCACCTCCTGTGAGGAGAAGCTGAGAGAGCTGGGCCTGTTCAGCCTGCAGAAGACTGAGAGGGCATCTCATCAATGCGTACAAATATCTTAAGGGCTGGTGTCAAGAGGATGAGGTCAGGGTGTTTTCAGCGGTGCCCAGCAACAGGACAAAAGGCAACAGGCAAAAACTGAAACAAAGGAAGTTCCATTTGAACACAAGAAACCTTCTTGACTATGAAGGTGACAGTGCCCTGGAACAGGCTGTGCAGAGAGGTTGTGGAGTCTCCTTTTCTGGACATCTTCAAAACCTGCCTGGATGCCACCCTGTGCCATGTGCTCTAGGTGTCCCTGCTGGTGGGACTAGATGATCTCCAGAGGTCCCTTCCAGCCTCAAGCATTCGCTGATTCTGTGTGTGATTCTGTGATGTCTTTGCAAGTCTGGCTTCAGAAGTGCCTACAAACTTAGCAAGAAAACAAAGGTAGTCATCATCTTCCTATTTCAGCAGGACAGCTGGCTAACCCTTCTTTAGGGCTAATTAAGGATCATCATTACCAGCTCAGGTCGCAGTGGGTATTTTTAGTAGGTATTTTAGTAGGTATTTTCTCTGCTGCATAGGGAGTGGGACAAAGTTGTGCGAGAGTGTGAGCCTCAATACTGGCTGGCAGTCTTGGCTCAGGGTTGCCCTAGTTGGAAGGATGTGTGGAGGACATGCTAGCTAAGCACATGCATGTACTAATTATATGAGAAAAGGAACATGTGTGAGCCTAGTTTTGCTTCCCTCCACCATGCATTTTTTTTCAAGGATAGAATCAATTATGATTAGCTCTAGGTGTGCCTGTGATCAGCTTTTTGTTTCAATTACCAGCACATATCTGTAGCAACTTAAGCTGATAGAACACAAGCGCAGAGCCATGGACGGAGCAAGACCACCAATATACATGGCAAAAATCCTATGACAGGCTGGAAGCACACAGGAGCAGGAGAGGCTGGAATGGGCATGCAGGAGCAGGACATTGGGTTGAGACATGATCAGGGACTATTGATATTAACTTGCCTTTCTAACAAAACAACCTTAGCAATTAGTTAATAAGTTGAAAATGGGAAAGGAAAAAAAAAAAAGAAAATATAGGGAGAGGCCATTTTGCTGTTGCAAACTTTGTGTCACTTGATCCTGAGGCTTTGCAGAGGACACTTGGGAAATGAGTAGGTCCTGGTTGTCAACAAATCTGCTTCTCTTCTTGCAAAACTCCTCCATTACTGCAGAGGAGCTGTCACACACTCATCTTAGGGCTTTCCTAAAAAGGTGAATTGCAAAAGAGATATTAATCATCTGCTATAAAATTGCCGTTTCAAATGAGAAGTATATTCACAACCTTGCTCAAGATCCTCACAGATTTGCAAAGTGTGCTGCTTGGACTGGAGTGGCCATTAGGCCCCTTGTTCTTCTTTTACGCTCTGCAAATCCCTGGCTTTGGCTCTGCAGAATCCTCTTGTATGCATGCTGAAGCACATGTTGCTTCAAGAATTTGCCCACATAGTGGCCTTTCCCCATAGTCCCATCAGGTCCACAACACCAGGCTAGATCCACTTTTGCCCTCAATGCTGAAAAATACACTCACAAAAAAAAGGTCCCGTTCCAAAAGGAGACAACCTCAGGACAGATCTGTGCAGACCTCTGTGCAAAGCAAGTTCTTAGGAAGGGTCAACTGTGAAAAGCACCAACATCTGCAGAAGTGCAGACACATCTGGGCCTTGTGACCTGCACGATCAAAGAGTAGAAAGAACTGAGACGTGACTGGCACAAAGATCTAAACTAATCGATTGTAAGTGGTACAATAGAAATGCAGATAGTCAATATTTGATCCAGCATGAAGTCTGTCAGCATTAAGTTAACCATCAAGCGTGTCTTGAATAAAATTTGAACTTGCACAGCAAGTTTAGAGTGGCCGAGCAACAGTGGTTTTGATTCTGCTCTAGGAGCTATCACTTAATCATAGATATCCATTCTGTACAACAATTAAATTATTGAGCCTTTATTTAGTCTTTATTTCTCACTTAACAGAATAAAATTTTCGCATTTGCTCCGTGCTACGAGGAACATGTATTTATAGACATATACTTAAATGAGTGCCCCAGTTTTTGGAAATGCTTCATCTACAGGTGGCTGATATTCAGACATCTACGTGTGGATTGTTCCTTTTTCTTCAGCCAGGCTCCTCTGACCAAGCTGCTCCGGGGTCCCCTTACCCAGAAGATCACCAGCAGTGGCAGAGACCACCAGGCAGGAACACAGGCTGCTCTCACCACGTGTGGAGCCAGTTCCTCATGTAACAAGCTGGTCACGTAAATATAGATCCCCACCTAATGCCACCGTGATGCCCGCGTCCAACTGGCGGGGCCACCGGCCCGTCCGTGTCCTTCAGCCTGCTGCTCTCGGATCCCCGCGGGCTTGGTGTCCAATTCTCCCCTTCCCTTTTTGGGTCGGTAAGCAGCAGCTGCGCGGCTCCTGTCACCCTGGGGCTGCTGACTCGGGCGCTTCTCATGTTCCCGGGGGGAAGGAATAAATGAATCACTAAATAAAAGGGAAGGAACCCGCCGGGTCGACACGAGCCGACGGGCGGGCCGGGCGCACCCCGCAAACAGCGGCTCCTCGTTAGTATAGTGGTGAGTATCCCCGCCTGTCACGCGGGAGACCGGGGTTCGATTCCCCGACGGGGAGTGGCGCGGGCGCCTTTTGCTGCGCGCCAGGGCTGCTGTTATTCCCCACACGTCGGGCGCGGGCGGCGCCATTTTCCTTCCAGCGCTTTTTGTTTCCTGTGTGAGGGAGGAAAACGATGGAAAGAAATAAAAACATACACAGTCTCCCCGTCGGGGAATCGAACCCCGGTCTCCCGCGTGACAGGCGGGGATACTCACCACTATACTAACGAGGAGTAGCCGTTAACGGCTCCCGTGACTCGCTCTTTATGCAGAGCCCCCACGCTCCGCCCTGGCGCGTAACGGTCCCTGAGGGGCCGGCAGGGCGAGCTCCGCCCTGGGGAGCGGGGCCGGGGTGAGCGGGACGCCCGCGCTGCCCGGGGCGCGGTAACGACCTGCGGTGTCACGTTAACGAACTGCGGGGTGTGTGTGGGGGGGAGCGCGCCCGCCGCGTGGGGACGGGGGCGCCGCGGCGGCCGCCGGTGCCCCCGTGGAGAGTCAGTTGTAGGGCTGTGGGCACCATTGCTCAGCAGGACCTCGTGGCGCAACGGTAGCGCGTCTGACTCCAGATCAGAAGGCTGCGTGTTCGAATCACGTCGGGGTCACTTCCCTTTTGGTTTCCTTATTTTCCTTCCTCCTCCGCCGTAACCTCCATTAAACCAGAGGAAACAGAAGGCGTGAAGTATTTTTTTTCTTTTTTTTTTTCTTTTAAAAGGAGACTCAATTGCATTAAGTAAGTAGCATCTGGCTTCCAGGATTTCTCCTACCAGGATCGGAGTAAACGCTGGGTCTGCTGCAGCCAGAGAGCACAAGGAGCAAAAGGCAAGGAAACAAGGGGCAAAAGGCGAGAAAGAAGCGGCTTTCCTCGCCGCACGTTACTGCGGCCGCAGAACCGCCCGCTCCGCGCTGACCGCGTGGGGCCTGCGGGCTGGGCCGCCCAGGCGGCACCGGCATCCCGCGAAGCGCAAATCCCATTTTCCCACGTTCCCTTTTGCAAAGCCAGGCAAGTATCTGGCAACCACATATGCGGCTGTGTTAAAAATGCTTGTTCCCTTGTCCAAATATCCGTTATCTGATTTGAGAGAACAGTGAGGCACGTTTTAGACACTGGCTAAGCTGGCTCTCCTTAAGCACTCAACGTCAGATTTTCCAAGAGTTCGCTGCAGAGCGCCTAGGCAGAAAGGGAAGAACGAAGGGAATAAACTGGTATCATTCGCAGCTGATTTCTATTCAGTAGAAAGGCCAAAGGCCCAAATTGCAAAAGTCTGCTCATGAATTTCCAAAAAATAACCCAAAAGAACTTCAGGCTGCCCTAGGACTTTTTCTATGCAATACATCTGGTAGAGAGTGGTGTGTGCAAATGCTGCAGTGTTGGCCATTTCGGTATCATAAAAGTTTAGCTGAACCACAGATACGTGTTTCTGAACACTTTATTTCATTATTTATTTCAGTATACTGTGCATCTGCTACTTACATAATAAACTCATCAGCGAGTCAAGTCACAAGTGCTGCAGCTGAAAGAGAGCTTAAGGATGAAGCTCAACGGTGCTCACAGTGCACAATTATCAGCATGTCAACACAATAACTGTGTGTAACAGACTTTCTAATAGCACGTTTAAAAGCTAAAAGTGTGCCAAAGATCTTACATTTTTGATTTTACAAACATCCCCAAACTACTATACAAATATGTTGCAGTGATGAGAAAAAGCCAAAAGGAGTAGGTAGGTTTACATTCTAAATAGGGGGTAAGTGGAAAGTTTGGCTGGAAAACCCTATTTTCAGTACAGAAATTCACCTAAAAAGGATGAAAGTAAAGGCTGGGGAAGAAAGCAGTACAGGAAAAAAATGAGAACTACGAAAGGTTTTGTGCTGAAAATCCTGATGGCAAACAAAACCTGATTTGGTGGAATGGGGACATGAGTGCTAGAAAAAATATATATATATATATTTCAGAAGATGATGGTTTCAAGCCATGTAGCAGAATAATGTTCTCAAAGTAGCCACAGGCTTGAGAGCTGAAACCAAAAGGCCACAGAAAATACGTTACATCGATCCAGTTATAAGATAGCAAGCCCAGGAACCAGTACCTTAGTGATCCAGTCAGACTGGAAACTTCAAATCTTAATGACATTTCCTGAAAAGGGAAGGTGAAAAGTTTGTCCAAGGCCTTAATTTTACAGAAAGGAAAAAACGTCACAGAAAATAGGTTTAAGTTTATAAGAATCATTTATCAGTGCTGTAAAACATGGTAGAGAGTGAACATAGGAGAATTCTGTCTTAGAAAACAGAGCCGGCGGGATCATCAAAATACATTTTCCTGAAGATAAATGCTGTTGTTTTTCCAGGCTGATACTTGTTCCACAAACATCCAGAACACCTCAGCTGCAGAAGCGCCTCCCTAGCTGCGCTATCCCGACGGCTGAGAAGGTCCTACGTGAAGCTCGACCCGATATCTCTTTTGTTGTGACTGAAGGCCAGTACTCCTTGTGCCATTGCCAGCGGCTACAGAGAACAGTTTATTCCCTTCCTGTTTATAGCTATTTCTTACATATTTGGAATTCATTATGTCTATCCACCGCTTTCTCTCCTGGAGTAACAGGCTGTGTTCGCTAGGCCTCTGATGATCAGCGTCACTTGCCTCTGGTGTCTTTCCGAACGGGCTGCATTTTTAAGTGCCAAGAGCTGGACCTGTTATTTCAGCTGACTCAGACTTACCACTTCTGACTAGAACCGCTGAACTGCTTCACCTGCCTTGCTGCAGTTAGTGCTTTTTTTCTTCTCGTAACAACATGATATTGTTACTGAGAGTCAACTCGCAATTCCCCACCTTAGCCAGCACCTCTTCTGCAAGGCCAGACCTTAGCAGCTGTTCCCCATTTCGTATTTGTTCACTTGGTTACTCCTCCTCCTGTATTTTGCTTTTCACCCTACTTCATTTCATTCTACTTTTTCCAGATCACTTCCCAGTCTGTTAGAGTTATTTTGAGTTCAAATTCACTCCTCTAATATAATTGCAGCCCCACTAGCTTCACAGCATCTGCAAATGTAATATGTATGCACTCTGTACCATCACCCAGGTTTTGAATGGAAATACTGCATGGAATAGAATGAGATGCCAAGCATTCCCATGGAGAATCCTGCTTTCCATAGTTTTCCAGTTTCCAGATCATTAGTGAACTGTTGAAAGTTTTTGCAGAAACAATGTGCCTGCCACTACTGATTTAATCTATTCCATGTTCTCCTGACTTGCTTTTGAAAATATTGTGTGACATAATTTGAAAGACATTGGAACAGTCAGGGTATATTTATGACTCCTGTTCTTTCGCCACAGCCTACAGGGTCCTTAATCAAAAACAAATTGGCTTTCCATGATTTGTTTTTTTTCTGAGCACACTGTTAATCATCTTACCTTCTAAATGGTTAGAAGTTCTTTAATTATTTCTAGCAGTGTTTTTTCCCCAGGAATGAAAGATGAGCTCTGCTTTAAAGATGAGCATTTTTAACGTACCCTTTCTCCAGAATGTTCCTCATCCTTTCCAAGCCTCCTAAGACAACTGCTAACAATGCTGCATTTGCAGTGAATTTGCCAGCTTGAAAACATCCAACTTACCGCATTCTGACACGTTCTTGCCCTACAGTAGCCCGGGTTCTTTCTCTTTTAGGGATAGCTGTGTTAAAGGGTAAATTCCTATCAAATAATTTCTAAAATCCTGAATCTAAATCTGCATCAGTTAAGAGCTAAATCAAAAATTAACAATATAAATTAATCTCATTAAAACAGTCCATGTTTCTGATGAAAGAAAACTATGCAGGTTCTTCATAAATGTTTTAAGAGAGAGACAGACCTACTCGAGCAGAGTTCCCCTAATGACACATAGCAGACCTGCTAGAGTTGCTGTTTGCCCAGTGTGGTTTCACATTCTTCCTAATGGAGTGTGACTGCAGGTTGTCACTAACCAGTTTTCTCCCTGCTTTGCCCTGTCAATCTCTGCTTCTTCCGTTCGCATCGAGTCTTGCAGCTGCAGAGCTGCAGCCACCCATCCACATCCATCCCACAGACCTGGCTGCACAATTCGAGGATCCAACAAAGGAAAGTGTCAGGAGTGCATGAGAGAGGAGTGCATGAGGCAGGGAGAGAAAGCAGGATCATTGCTTTCAACAACAACCCACAATTATCAGTTTTTAGACGTAAGTTTTTGTCAGTTGCTCTCTGGAGGAAGATCCTCCTCCACCAAAATTAAAATAACCTAGTGCTGTTTCAAAATTAAAGAATTAAATGAACCTTAGCTGTGTGCAAATTCTGAAATGCTCTTATGAGAGTTGTTTCTCCCTCTTCATTTGGTATGTGTTAATTAGCTAATTAATTAGCTGTTAATTAGCTAATCTCAGAGCTTCCTGTTGAGTTGAATCTATTGATATTTTTGAGGGACTCTTTTTTTTTTTTTTTTGTAATGAGATAGCTATCAGTTAAATATATAGAATAATTTAAATCCACACCAGGTTCAAAAATCTCACAGCTGAAATAATGGCCTATATATGGTAAATACAGTGCCTTCACTATCTCTGCTAATATATGATAAAAATACACATATGAATATTTCTCATTTGTAAATAACTGTGTGGGAAACCGTTTTTTACTTCATTTCTCAGTATATTTGAAACAGGAATTGATACTTCCAGTCTTCATGAACGTAAGTGTTTGTCTATCACAATGTCAGGAGTACGAAGCTTTAGGGCTCTAACACCCTTCAGAAGTTCACACTGGTTGCCCTGCATGGGGACAGAGCCCTGCAGGACACTTACAGAGCTGCATTTCTCTGTACTGAAAACACACAGAATCCCAGAATGGTTGAGGTTGGAAGTGACCTCTAGGGATCATCTAGTCCAACTGCCTGCTCCAGCAGGGACACCCAGAGCACAGGGCGGCATCCAGGTGGGTTTGGAAGATCTCCAGAGAAGGAGACTCCACAGCCTCCCTGAGTAGTTTCTTCCAGGGCTCTGCCACCAGACAGCCTCTAGACAGGATTCAGGGCAACGTGCTCCAGGTGACCCTCCTTGAGCAAGGTGGATGGGACTAGATGAACTCCAGAAGTCCCTTCCAACCTCAATCGATCTGCGATACCTCACCTAAAGGAAACGTCAAACACTAGGGATACCACAGCAGCCTGTGCTGATGTATGTGGTCCCACAAAGAAGAATGCATTTCTCTGGAATGTTATTCCAGCTTAAAGGCTTAAAAAGGCTATTTAAGCCTTTTGCAAGCTTCCTCCCTTGCCCTACTGACACAGCAACCTGGCTCATGCACAAGAAGGAAGAGAGACGGGACAATACGACACAAGCAAGAGGCTGGGGAGATGGGAGGACTGCACTAAACCAGATGAAATGGTTTGATGCTGAATGTAAATGACTGCTCTAGGTCGTAATGCTGCCTGGAACACTCCCCAGCATTTGCTCTCTCCAAAGATCTCTGTAAGTTCTTCTGAACTGTGAGGAAGGGTTCACGTACTTCAAGATGTGAAATATAAGACTACAGGCATTTGCATACATTTATTCAAATAACACCAAATAACACCAAACCCATATCCAAAAAAAAAAAAAAAATCTCCAAGAAAACATTTGTTTGGGTTTATCAAGTTGAGCACAAGCTCACCTACACAGCAAACACACTCTATTGTGCTATAACTCTTATTTGTTTTACTGTTTCCAATAAGAAAGCTCTGAAACTGAGCTGCGTGTCCAACATTTACCAGAACACTTATTTGAGGTCTCCATCGCACTGTAAGTAAAAAAGAAATGGTCAGCAATGCACATCTCCCTCCATAGACAAATTATGTTGTTCACAAGCCAACTACTCCACCAGGATTTGTCTTCTACCCTCTTCTTCCTGTCCAACTTTTGCCATGCTTTGATTTAAATTAGAAAACAAATCTCCTTGGATCAAGTACCACACTTCTAATTTTTCAGCCAAGTGCTATGCACAACTTTTGTCTATAATAACAACAGATTGCCCAAGGACACACAGTGAGTCATGGAAAGAGTCAGGATTTCCTGGCTCTTAATCCTACACTCAGACTAGGTCTCTCATGTTACTGATTTTGAGAGAGGGGGGTGCAGAGGGGAAGTGGAAGAGAAGAGACAGAAAGGAAAAAGATTTTTAGATAAGCAAATTCCATAAAATAGACAACCAGAAGAGAAACACATGCTCTTTCCCTTTTTGGTTGCAGATGACTGATGATACAATAATAGCAAAAGCTGCTGAAGAGTTTAAATTTGTTTAAAAAAAATGTAACAAAGAACAGAGGAAAGTTATTAATGAGCAGTAAAGGAACAGAAAGATCTAAGGTGCCTTAAAGCAGAAACAAAATAACCCATCTGCTCAACGAGCCTAGAAACAGAGGACAGAGATTTACAGGCTTTCAGGGTGAGAACTTTTGGGGAGCCTGCTCCTCCGGGACAAGCAGGGAGAGCAGCATTAGCACTTGCCCATTGCAGAACTGTGGAAAAATGTGGGGATATTAACATACACACAGGCCATAGTCAACTGTCTCGTGCCTCACTTGAGCACGCTTCAAAAATACCCTGCGTGTTAATACTAGTCTATTTAGCTTGGAAAGCCGGTTCCCTCAAGACCACCTATAATTAGCAAGAGACGAGGAACATTCAGGAGACAAATATAGATGATGCTGAGGTGATGCATCAGCTGCCTCCAAATAATTAATACCCATCCTAATAATGTCACCTACTCCAAGAGACTGTGCAACAGTTTACAAGGCCCATAACGCCGCTGAGGAACAGCAAAGCCATTCTTCATCCTCACCAAAGTAGGTCACCCATCACCTTCTGCAAAGGAATCCAAGCAAAAACAAATGGATTTGGAGACAAGTGGTTTCTCATTTATCACAGCAAAGCACAGTTCACACGTGGGCTTTGGCAGCACTTGGTTAACTGCTCGGAATGAGACCCATTTCAAAACAAAGCAGATGTTAAAGCACTTGTGCCAATAAGACACAACTGCACATATACAGGCTTACACACACACACGGGATAGTTAGGGACTGCTCCTCTCAGTGGAATGAAATATTGGGATTATAGAGACACTACTGCCTTAGGATGCAGAAAATCCTAAGTCCCTATATGTTATCAGTATCTACATTATAGCAGCAGCGACAAGTCTTGATGTATTTATGAGGAATATTTGTAGTTCCAGTTTCACCCATACTTAAGAGACCCAACCCAACATTCACCAGATATTGCAGGCACAGTCAACCCTATACTGGGAGCACAGAGATGCTCTTTTCAGGTCCCCAGGCACCCTATTTTCATGGTTAATCACAGTAACAGCACCACGACAGCTAGTTATGTTAGGAGGGCATGAGAACCAAGTGAGACAAGAGGTGGCTTCCTCCAGGTTCTCACAGAGGCACAGGCAGCAGGTCAGTACAGCATTATTCTGGATATATTTCTTGCATTCATTTTTAAAGTGAAACACATTAAATAAATGGTCATTAGACATCCTTCAAGAAAAAATAAACAAAGTTCTAAGGGTTTTGTAAAACCCCCAAAGCATAATTTCCATTTTCAGTCATGTTTTATGTTTTGGGTTAGTCAGGAATACTTCTAAATTAAACATTACCTTGAATCTTTGGACAACTTGTCTTCTCCTCCTTCCTCATAACTTCTTTTCTTTATATTACACATAGGACAAATATGGTTTTTTGGCTCATAGTTCCCTAAAGCTCATATTATTCTTTTAAAGTTTCTTTCCCCTCCTCCTTTTATTTTTTTCTAGCCATTGAATTCTTTCCACTTTCATGTGCAAATAACAATTAGATTTTACTATGAGACAACGTCCAGCACTGATAAGAAAATCTAATCGTTCAAAAACAAAGCTAGAATGATTTCTTTTAACAAGAAGCAAGATTTCTTCCTCACTTTTTATTTTCCTTTTCAAAAACATTAATGACCTCAAGTATAATCAATTTTCCATCTCTTCTTTCTATTCTCCCTTTTTTTTTTATATCCAATTCTACCATCAAGGACAAGTATATATAAACAAATTATACATTGGAGTCATAACTCCCTTGAGGTATCAGTACGGACTATTGAAGTACAATTATTTTAGCACATTAGTCTGCACTAAAACACTGTTTAGAACTCCTTCCTTAGAGCAAGGCCACTAAAAAATGCTATTAAAATCTAATTTACCTGCACTATGCAAATCAACAAATGGAGCACATAAAATTCAGAGAGCAAAAAAAGAGTGTATAAAAAGAGGGTATATCAAGCAGAGAGAGAGGATCATCAAGAATGTAGCTAGAAAGGACCCAAAGTTAACGACACTAGAAAGAATTAAAACAATCTGAAAGAAATAACTGAAAGTTGCTCAAAATTTTATCAAGGAGTAGCAAAGAACAAGAAGTACTTAAAAATTCTGCATGAAAAATTTTAGTTCAACTGCACTGAATTAGTGAAAAGAAAAAAATAACTCACAATTCAATTTAAAAATAATCACTCTCTTGGATTTGCCACCTTCATTAGTTCACAAACACCCAGTCTGAATGTCAGGACCTTTTCTGATTTTGTCCATCAGTTACAGGGAGCCACAGTCACTGCAGTACATTTCCCAGTGTGCAAAAATTATACATATATTGTTAGGGCCCAGAAGACAAAACCAAATATAAAGGGAGGCCATCACCCGGTTCTTCAGTTGGTGCATTCCATGACAAGGCTAATAAACTGCACCTCTTGGAAAACCTGCCTGTACTGTCAATGCAGTTGGGTTCACATCCAAGATTACTACTCTAAATCCCAGCAAGTTGTGCATTACTCTGAGGTGTAATTTAACTATAGACATTGGCAGTATAAGGCCTTTCAATATTGCCCAGGCATCTGTTCTGTTGGTGTCTGGCATCGATTATGCTTTCAAAATGTCTGTATGTATCCATGCATTTCTATGCATCTGGGTATATAAATAAATGCAATTTCTGTTGATTTTTTTCTGTTTTTTTTTTTTTCCTTTTCTTTCTTTTTATTTTTTTCTTTTTTAAAAACAACTTTGGTATTGAAATGGCCTATTAACACAGCACCTGAACATCTCAGTCCTTAACGGATCTACTCAAGGCTCTGTGAGTTAAATGAGGGCTGTTACCCTCATTTTGAGGGCAAGGAACAGACATGTTAAAAAAAGCCCTAATATCTGAACAGTGTCACCAACAACTTCTGCAGTGAAGAGGGGCCTCGCACGCCTCAAGTTTCGGGTTGCTTCTACAACCCCCTTCTGTACTAGGAGTATTGCAGCAAAGAAATACTCAAGGGCTGTCTCCAAACCAGGTGCACATTAATTTTTCACTTAGAGACTACTAAAACTTCTGCCTCAGCAAAACCAGACCAGAAGCCTTTTTGCTTGATGCGAGTGGATATTCTTTGGATGGATATTCTTCCTTCACTGAGCATTTGTCACCCTTCACTCATTTTTCGCCTGAGCTCACTATAAATCCTGTTGTACTGCATAAACACATAAACTCAAAAAGACTAATTATACACTGATCCCCCAAATCCCTACATTTAAGTAGGTAAAATGAAATGAGCGGGGTTGCTTGTATGCGCAGGGATTACTTTAAAAGTATTAAAGTAGTTGGGATCAGTCACATTACAAAGACCATTCATCTTCTTTTAATTGACTTTCTCAAAACAGGCTCTTAGCCTTTCAGTCTCAGAAGCCATTCCAAATACTTTTTTCCTACATTATATTTTACACAGAGTTTTATTTATGTTCACTGTGTATTACAAAGCCAAGTCCAAACATAGGAAAAAACATTTTGTACCTATCTTTTTCTCTCTCTTCCTCTCTCTTTTCTTCTCTCTCTCCTCTGGCTGAATTTCTCTTCCCAATGATAAAACCTAAACAAACCCTGTGGAAAAGACAGACTGAAAGACAGAAAGACAGAAGAGTCCAGACCTTGAACACCAGGAGTGAAATTAAATTAGTTAACTGCTAGAGGCATGAAGCATTAATGAAACAGAACTAGAGAATTTTCCCCTTATGAGGAACATTTATTCGGGGTTAATTAAATTCTTTTATTCAAAATCCATACTCACCCAAGTGTAAAATATTACATCATACCAATAACTGCAGAGTGCAAGTACTGTACTATAAACACCATTTTTATTTTCCTCTCCTAGCAGAGTGAAGCCTTTAAATCACTTACACTGTTTGAAGTGTTTGCAGATTAAAAAAAAAAGGAAAAACCTTATGTGTGAACCAGCAATCAGTTATTAATCCACTTGTCTCACAAAGAGCTATCAGAGCCCAGCTCCAAGCATTCGCTCACAAAGTTCACATCCAGCAGTGTTAATGAAGGACTTTCAGAGAACCTGCAATAATTATTTTTCTATAATATATCCAGCTGGCTGCTTTATTCATTTGCAATCTAGTTCTGCCTCACTGAAGCCAAGGAGTTCTGACATTAACTTCAACAGGCCCTTGCCTAAAATGTTGAGCTGTCATCACAAATTCCTCAGGTGCATTTCTGTGCTATGGCACAAACTAATTAGAGAAAAGCTGAAACTGCTGGGGCAGGGGGAATCATCTCTTGCATTTTTAAGCTTTCAAGATGGGAAAAAGCTCATAAATCTTCAGGTAGATCCCCTAAACATGTTACCTGATTATCAAAACCTCTCAATAGTTGCTCGCTTAAATGAGAGCACTGTGTGATCTGAAATACCAGCACGTCTTATTTAACTGACCAAAAGGAATCAAAGACAAGTCAGTTTTGCAAGAACACAGTAGTATGTGAAACTAAAACAATGCATGAAATTCTTGGGACCTGCAGCTTCTTTTAGGTGATATTTTTGCCCCCAAAGAAGTGCAATTCAAGAAATTATTTTTAAAGATTTCATTAGGCACTCAACTATTTTGCAAATTCTCCATCCAACATAGTTTGGGAACAGAATATAATCCCAGCACATTTCTAGGTGCTAGCTTTTATATTTTGATAAAGCAGCATCAATGCTGTTGTAGAAGAGCCAAATTGGACTTCTGCATTGCTCTCTCAAAACGTATGCTTTGCCTCCACAGCAAAGGCTGACTATGAAAGGACTAGTTAATTCAGCAGCTTTTTCTTCAGCTCTAAGATACCTTTAAGTATATGCAAACAGATCTCATTTCAGGCAGTTCATATCAACTACATCACAGCAGCACAGTGACTTCCAGGTGGGATCAGAGCTTTCCACCTCCTTTTGGAGCTGTGAATAAAGCACAATGACTTCCAGGTGGGATCAGAGCTTTCTACCTCCTTTTGGAGCTGTGAATACAGCACAATGACCCCTGTGCCCCCAAGAGACAGTCTCTCCTCCCAGTCCCCTCACACAGAAATGAAGACTGTTGCTACAAGTGCAGTGTCCCGTTCTCATTTCTAGTTCTCTAAAAGCCACAGCAATTAAGAAAAAAAATCTAAAATTCCTATTTACTTATATCATCAAATTTCAACCTCTAATACCTCATTAGATATGTGGGATGTTACATGAACTTTTTTTTGCTGTTGTATTTCTTGTTAAGAAATGCTAGGTCAAACCCCTCAAACTGGGAGAAAAAAAATCTTAATTTACTCACTGGTTTAAGGCCAGGTTTTAGAAAGGGCACTAGCTGAGAAGGACAGAATCAGAGGAAAATAAAAGTAGGGAAGGAGAGTAAAAACCTAGCAGAGCAGAACACAGAGGCTTCCATGGGTGATATTTAGTCACATTCTACACATCACCTTAAAATAGCAAAAGGAGTCACTAATGGAACATATCCCCAGGATACCCATGGGGAATAGACACTTTTGATTAATTTAAATAGTCACTAGCTACTGCTCTATAAAAATACAGCTGAAAATGCATTTCCTTTTTGTGGAAGCAGAGAATGTAACCTGGAGGAAGTTTTTTGTGTGCTCAGCAGATCTCACAGGTTTTTTTTTTCTTAGTAAGAAAAACCAGAGTTGATTCTACATTGTTACAAAGGAGAGAGAGGACTCAGCTGCTTCCCCCTCAGACTCAGTTTTTTTACCTACCTGAAATGGGGCAAATCCAATACAATATATACAATAACACAATGCAGACACAACTAGTAAAATAGTTTCCAAGAGGGATAAGTGAACTAGAAGGCTGCCTGCTCATAACGTTGAGCCAACCCAGGACCCCACTGCCACCCAAGAGGCCACAGATCGTGAACTCTCTCCTAAGTCTCACTGGGAATCTTTAAGGAAACTAAACTAATATGGTATGTAATAGGAATGAGAAAGCCACATAAAAACCCCGCACTGCAGAAAGCCTAGGAATGCCACAAAGGGGAAAACACGGCAGTCCTAGAGAGTTTAACAAGTCCTGAAGAGCTGGCAGCTGATGAATGGAGTCATGTTGTATGAAAGGATCAAATTGAGAGTAAGCAGCAGGCTTGCTGGGGAATCAAAAGAAAACAATTTTTTTAGCTAGTCACTCCCAGACTATACAACAATAATCTTTTATTTTAAGCTATTATTAGGGCATCTAAATTTGGAAAAAAAAAGGAAAAGAAAATGTGTCAAAGACCAAAACACCACAAGCAAGAATGACCATCACAAACTGAATTGTTCAGACAAGCAGTTATATGTAAGAAGGCCTAGACTCAATGTTAGTGTTAGCAGTCACTGAAAAGAAGCATAACTTAACAGTACAACACAGAAAATGTGACAGTCCAGTCACTTTCAGGATCCTGCTCTCAGAGGCCTGTATTCTGGCAGAACTCCTTACTGGGACTGAGCGGCCAGCATAGCCAGTAAGACTGAGACAACATTTTCAGTTGCCGAAGTTCACAGATCACAGAATATTCAAGGTTGGAAGGGACCTCTAGAGATCATCTAGTCCAACCTTCCTGCCCAAGCAGGCACACCTA
>JAVCKT010016025.1:20019-30569 GCA_032273925.1 Rhynchotus rufescens
TGAAAACAGCCTGTCCCCTTCCTCCCTGCATTCTCCCTTCCTGAACTTATACATGTTAATCATATCCCCTCTCAGCCATCTCGTCTCCAGGGAAAACAGGCCCAGCTCTCTCAGTCTCTCCTCATATGAGAGATGTTGACAGGAGTTCACAGGAAAGACTCTTTCACACAGCCAAGGTGCTTAAAACTCTCTTCTATTTTCCTTTTAAAATTCAAATTTACTATACACAACAGGAGGAAGACAGCTCCCTCACAGGCTTCCTCCATTCACAAGGCCACAGCTCACAGAGGTAACAGACCCTGGGAAGCGGTCTGTTAAAACAGCCTCTCTCTATATGTAGACTACAAATAAATGTATTTTAAATTCGGGTTGGAAATACTATGGAAGTCATGCTTTTATATTTGTTTACCAGAAGACAGAATCACTTCCTCTTTCATACGCCAAGCAGCTAGGAGGGGGATAAGGAGACAGCAGCAGAAAGCCTGGCAGGAGCCCAGGCAGCGATCGCTTCCTGCCCACCCAGGGCTCTGCTCCAGGGATCTCACCTGGCTGGGGCCTCTTCAGATTCCTGCAAGTTTTTCCTACAGACTGTGCAATGGTTGCCAGGTTTCTCCTCAAGGCATAAGAGCTTCCCATCGAAGGCTAAATGGCCTCTGTGCTTCAGTGGGCTGTGTTAATACCCAAATGCCTTTTTGCCCTTCTCTTTTTTTCCTGTATAAATACTCCAAATGTTACTTTGAGAGCATTAAAAAGCATACGCTGAGATACCTTTTCACACAGCCATGTGTGGAACAAATTCCTCCAATTCAGAAGTGCCCATGTTTTGTTATAGGTGCAGCAACAGCACAAAAACATTCCCACAACCAATCTTTTATTGCTAATTAGAATTGAGCAATTTAACGAGGATGGAAACGTGAACCTATCCTCTTTGTGCCGGGTAGCACTCTGCTGGGCTAGGTGGATGGGAACAGCAGCTGTCTCCTACTGAAAAGGCAGCTGATCCATCTTCCCTCTTCTACTCCCCTTCAGGTGTTTCACAGCTCCTTGACAGATAGCAATTCCAACACGCCCCCCAGAGCTTCCTTCCATCCCAGCTTTCCTCAGCTCCAAACCTAGAAGTTTTCTCCCTTAACAAGCAAGAGCTTTCCAGCACTGCCATTTGTCACCAGCCATCAGCCCCAGCTCACAGGCTCATGATTTAAGGATGCAGATTTAGAGCACGGCGCTGTCTTTACTGCCACAGAATGATGGGCTGCTGTTTCTGAGAGCAGGCAAAGCCCATGCTTCTCACTAGAGGCATTACTGAATTCCTCACCAAAAGATCCATTTCGGGCTCATTTTCAGCTGAGAGCTTAACAACCCCTTCCTCTCCATCCACCACGTACTTTATCATAGTCAAGTCATGGATTCAATTATTATGCTTTGGCTTTGCAGACTTCTGTATATCTCCCCATTTGTCTCCTTGAAGACACCATTACTGCTTGCAGCTCTTTAATACACTCCACTCCCAAACTCCTCCGAGTGCCCTGGCGAGCTGCCTCGTCTGCTAATACAATATACTATGGTTGACTAGCATCCTCTTCTCAGGGTCCCTCAAAACTTCTGTAATCTGTGAAATATCATACCTATTTCAGCCTACAGTTGCAATCTGATAAGGCCGAATCCATCTATTTTTAAAGCACCTATAAATACAGTAAGAAGCACATTTATTAAACCTTTATAACCTTTCAATCTTTCTGGACTTTACAAGTAACTTCAAAACTTCCTTCTGGATTCTGAAAGGAGATAAGAGCCTCTTATGGTTTTCCATAACAATACCCTTTTACAAAGCACACATCATAATAATATAGAACTTTGCAGAAAAAATTCCATTATAGGATCATTGCTAACAGTAATATATTCAGCACTAAGACACAGTAATATATTCAAATTAACAACTGCCTATCTGGCTCTATGCAGCTGATACCAGATTTCTGCACAAAGCTGGCTGGCAGATTGGAATTTACTCCTCATGTAAATCAATCCATTAATTATGAACTGGACAGAGCTAAAACTAATTTACAGAAATTAAGGTTTGGAGAAAGCAGTGCAAAACAGAAATAAATCACCTACCGACCACGTGGTACAGGAGCATTATTTCATTTTGCAAGAAGCTAAATATTCCTTCTGAGCAGAGGCAGTTTCTCAACAGCCACAACGTGACAAGCTCAGTTACTGAGCAGAGAGAGATGTTCTTGAAGTGCAGCAGCCCTCCCGCAGGGCACCCCTGTGCTCAAGTGCACAGACCGTGGTCATCTCATTGCGCTCTCCTAACATCACATGGTGCTGTTCTCTGGGAATCTGGGGCCTCTGGATAAGGAACGGCAGCCCTCAGTCTGTGTCTCACAGCAGGTTAAGGCCACAAGTACTAAATGATTAGGATATTACAAAACCAGCAGCTTTCTCAGATTTCAGAATGACTTTGGAAAGGTAGAACTCTCTCAATAGAAGCCAAGTAGAAGAATAGTATCAACCAGGCACCTCATTCCTCATGAGGAGAGATCTCCTCATGATGGAGAACTCTCATCAGGTCTGGAGCTCTCCAATCCATCTTATGCTCACGTCTAAGCAGTGAATGACATTTGAGCAGGTTTTCTAACAAAACTGCTGTGAAATATATTGCCAGGTGCTGAGCTTATGTTTCACCTCCTGGGTCGTTCTTCTCAGTAATCAGGTAAATATTTAGCTCTTTGGAAAGCCATGCAGGTGCTTGCTGCTGCATTCCAGGCAGACGGAGCCGCACGTGTGCAGCGGTGCTTCCTCGGGCAAGTCTTCTCTCTGCAGCAGCACACGACTTCATCTCTAGAGGAGGCAACCACCTCCGGGCTACACACTCACTGCTACTCACTGAGAGCTCTTTAAAAATAAAGAAAATAAAATAAAAACTGCCCATGTTTAGGATAGGCCCATATTCCACCTCTTGAAGCTCTTCTATACTGAAGTAAAAAGAAATAACAAATTATGAATCTGTTTAGGACCACTGTGGCCAAAGCCCTAACTCTCCCCTCCATCAGTGAGCACTGAACTAATAAAATATTTCAGTTTCAGCTCAAGATCCTGAGAGCTAAAAAGCAGGAAAAAAAAAAAGAGAAAAAAAATATGGGACAGTATCTCACACAAATAACAAATACTACAGAACACTTTAGAGATACTTTTAGAAGAAAGCTTACAGTGTAATACATCCTCCCAGGATAATAGATCCTGAGTTGCCTAATGAACATCAACTTAATAAAGGGCAATTAAGTAGCAGATGCAACAAAAAACAAAAAACAAGACAATCATTTCTTAATTGAACCTAGAAATCTCTATCATCTGCAAAGAAATATTCCCATTAGTCTTTGAAACACTAATTCTTTTAATATTGCTTGCTTCTGTCAGCATTTGCTCAGTATCACTTTATCACTTCTTTTCTACTTATTCTGCAGGATTTTAATAGAGTTGTCATGATTTATAGTAAATGCAAACAAGCACAAACAAACTCCATATACATACATTGCAGCTTCTTTTATCTTAAAGTCAATGAAATATTTGTGTGCATTTTTAATAAATAATAATAATACTGTAAAAGCCTTGGGACCTTATTCTCTATTTTTGAAAAATTGTTTGAAATCAATTTTGAAATCAAAATTGTCTAAAACTTCACAATAACACACATTCGCAAATGTAAAAGAAAATGAAATATAAACATTGGAGAGGGTTTATTTTTTTAGATCATGTCCATGTGAAAAAGGTTTGTCTCTTAAATAAACTACAAAAGCATGCGGAGCAGAATGAAGCCATCCTGTGTCATCCTAGCAATCCATCACAGTTGGTCAAAGCCAAGAAAAAGAAGAGTAGAGAAGGCACTCTTATCCTAAACTGCACTAATGAAAACACTACCAGGGGAAATAGGGACAGCTGATAGACACTGACACTAACTATGCTTGGTTTCCCTGCTCTAGTTTTCCTTTTGCAAAACTGGTAGGTTAAGGGAAATAAAAGGATTGCATCTCGACAGAGACTACGATGGACTTGCAGTCATTTCTTCACATTACCATCAGTGCTCATTCAGAAATTTCAGAGACAAACAATCTCCGGAGGGACTTCAGGAAAGAAAAAGGAAAAAGGCCAATTGTCAAAAAAAGCCCCAAGAAACTAAGAATTTCATCTGTTGTCTATAAAGTACCACGGAACATACGTATCCAAACCTATGTTTCATTTTGTGTGAGATCCTCAGTAACCAACCACCTAACCGCTTAATTTAAAAAAAAGGCTTAAAAATATACTATTTTACTGCATAATAGACTCCTTCTCCCCCTTCCCCCCCCCCAAAAAAAATCCCTCTGGGATAAATGATCCAGACACACGTATTTTTGAAAGTCCATTCCTTTCCTCTTCTCAGCTTCATTTGTTATACCATTGTGTCCCAAAGTATTTTGAACAAGTAAAGCTGTTTCCCACAGTTTTCCAAAGACGCAGAGTCCGACATAACAAGAATCTGGGTCTGCGTCACTTCTGCAGCTCCAGCTGCTCATAAGGGAACAGAAGGAATTGAGCTAAAATTCTAAATTTTACTCAGCTGCTTGCTTCCAGGAGAACTGGCAGAAGACACAGGTGCACTGTGGTTGTCCTCAATTCCTGAAACATATCGCAAGCTCACTTAATTTTGCAATTTTTAAGTCTTAGCACTGCAAAACCACCCAATGTCAAGGCACATTCCAGCTCAGAGAAGGTGTATGCCTGACAGAAAGCAGTAATGCTTTTGTTTTGCCTTTCACAAATCTTTTGAATCTGACAGCAAGCTATGTGCACACTAGAGCCATTAAGTTGTAGGGACAACTGCTTTTACTAATTATTATATCCTCTGAGCAAATTGCTTTTTGATATCTCTAAATCTATTTTAGTAAGTTTTCTGCAAATGCAAAAACTTCAAAGGATGGAGAACTTGAGAGGCTGTACTATAGAAAAGGGGTTTTTGGGGGGAGGGGAAATGACAGCAAAGAATATCAAGAACTGTTTCAAAAAATTATTTTTTGAAATTGCTCCTTAGTTCTTGCAACACAACCTTCTTTCAATTTCAGACAACTGCAAAAGTAAAACCATTATCTATGTAGCTCTGAGAGCTACTATTACACACTGTGGCCTTATGAATATAGGCCTGATATTAGGAGTAAAAATGCACCGTTTCCTACACTAACAGCACCAGCAGAAAACATGCTGAACAGCCTCATATATCATCATAAAAATTCAATATCCGAGCCATTCCATTCACTGTGCCTGAACTCTGAGGAAGACAAGATCAGGTTAGCAAAACACAGCAGAGATTACTTGTCACTTTAAAGCATCTCCCTGTGTTAACTGCTCTGTGTTGGAAGCTCTTTAGCAGCGGTGTGTTTGGCCAGGCACTGCGCTGCCAAACAGCAACGGGGCAGCGCAGGGATCAAGAACTCGACTGCTCAAGTGGGAGCTCCCTCCGAGCGCTCCCAAGCGTTATACAGTGTGGTGCACGTGAGAGGCAAAGCCAAGGCCAACCCCTGCCAAAGAACGGAGCGGCCAGTGCACGTGAGAGGAGAGCCAGACGGATCCAGCATCTGATATGTAACCCTGCTTGCTGCACAGTGTAAGGGAGCTGAAAGGAGGGACAAAGTGATGCTGACAGCAGGACTAGGACACTCTTAAACCTCTGAATTAACACTGAGCTCCAGGTCCTCTCCCCTACCTGACTTCTTTGCATTGCTCCAGGATACAAGCAAAGTGCTTCAGCCATCCTAGGCCTCCTTAGCATGGGAGACGGAGAACAAGTGTGGGAAGGTGGAAGTCGGGGCTGTAAATCCAAGCTCTCCAGCAAATGCAGGAGCAGCCACAAGCCAGCAAGATTTTGTCCCATCCATTTTGGTCCCCACGAGTTTCCAGACACCAGCCTGCCAAGCCGCCTCTCTACAGGCTACCAAAGAAACACCAGTACAGGCAAAATAAGAGAGCCAAAGTCCTCCAACTACCTCGAAGGGGCAGCAGTTAACAAGGAAGGGAACCTTGGACGTTAGTTGTGCTGCGCAGCTGCCCCCTGCGCTCAACCAGGAGCCACATTACAGGCGTCTTCTGCGGCTCCTCCCGGCCAGGCTGCCCCAGGGAAGTCAAAAGCACGGAAACATCTCCCCATAGTCAAACCAGAATGACAAGTGATTTCAAATATTATGTTACTAAGCAGTAGCACAGTGTTGGAAAATAAACGTAATTTATGGTTCAGCACAGATATGGAGTCTGTTAAGTGACTCCCAGAGAGCATTTCTAGAGCACAAAGCAGAACAGAGTTTATTACTGAGATGATTAGCAACTAAGCACATTTTCTTTGCATGCTTTTTACATCCCAAACATATTCCAGTGCATATCTACACCAGCTAAAGATGTGGGTCTTCAGCAATATAATAGAGAGGGAAGGTAAACGCAATCTCAAAAAACACAGCGGGGAGATCATTTTTGTCTCCCTGCCTGCTAAAAAAAAAAGGATGTTTTAAAGTTTTACTGATACCATCTCAAGAGTTAAGCTGCAACGTTCAAATAACCACCTACAGCTATGGCAGTATTTACATGATGTAACTTTAAATACTCTACAAAACACAAAAAGGACCACCCTAGCCCCATACTATGTGTCCAAAAGTTAATGTTTAAGGAAAGCACTCAGGTCTGGCCACTTTCTTCAGTCCTTCCCCTTGTAGCTCCTGCAGCATTTTGAATCACACCTGCAGCTGCAGAGTCCCCATCTTTCTGCTGCCACTTGAAACATCACAGGCAGGCACAAGAGCAAACTCTGTGGTTCTTTTCAAATACAAGCATTATTTTAATGTACATTTTAAAACAAGAAATCAATACAATTTTCTATATCATTGCAGATCTACCACAAACAAGCAAGCAACTATTTTTGCCACTGAATCCTTTAAGACACCCAAAGTATCACAGTCTTTGTTTGCTGGCCTTTAATTACTTACTGCCTGAATCAAAATATACTTCAATACTCTGGATGGAGACAAATCATATGCTCAGGTAACAACATAATTTAATAAGGATGTCAAGTTCCCTGCAGATCTTGACAACTTTTTACAAGAAAAACAGAGAAAAAGTAGGACAAAATATTTTATTATTTGCTGTACAAAGGGTGAATTTCAGTACAAAGAAGCAAGCAAGAAAACAAAAAACAAAAACCCTCCCGATAAAGCTGACTGCACATTGCAAAGAACTGGTGAAAAGCCCAAGCAGTTTTTGCTTCTGCTTCATGGCTTTCCTTGTTTGAAAACTTGGATCTAAACAAGCTACACAAATAAAGAGATTTTTTTCCTGCCCTCTAGGACTACATTTGCCCTCTAGGACAAACACTGGCCGATACAGACCATCTGGTAAGGAGAGTAGAAACATGGGAACGTTTCACACACAGGAAAAACATCCACAGTGAATGTGGGTTTCAGAAGTCTGCCTTGTCAAAACCTGTGAAACTCTCCCTTGCTTGTTGCTCTGAAAGCACAGTAACCAGGAGTAACCTTAAAATGAGGAATAGCATCTTTGGGGTGAAATAATTTTCTTAATCAAGATTATAGCAGTTGGATATGGTCAAATGATCCACTTTGCCCTGCGGACAGGAAAATCCAAGCAGGTCACTACTGGAAAACACTCTCCACAGTGCTGCAGTCCAGCAAGGCACTTCTACACTTGCTTTAAACCAAGGACTCAGCGGTTCCCCTGAGCTTTGAGTTCGACTGAGCTCTTAAGTCAGAGGCAAGAAGACACACATGAGGATTCATAAAATAAGGCTATCATCAACTTGGGCTTGGGCTAGGCCCAGTGCTGCTCACATTTAAGACCATGGTTCTCTTGCAAAAGCTGCATCGTGAAGCTAACACGATCCAGCAGCACTCAAGTCCAGTCATAAAGATTCTGAGAAGGGGGAGAAAATGCTGTGAAATTTTCTGTTCTCTGAGGTAAAGAAGCTTCTTGAATTTATTGATTCATATCTGCACGAGCTCAGAGGCATTTACCACTTCCTATCTCTGTCCAGGCAAGATTCAGAACTCCTAAGGGCACCACCTCAGCCACACTACATGCACAAACCATAAAAGATGTGCAGCCCCAGCTATTTAACCTATCACAAACTGCATGGGAAAGATTTCACCACAGATTATCAGTAATGTAGTGGGCAACAAGCACATCCTCCTACATTAGGCAACTGAAATGGTCACTTCTTAATAAGAAGCACCCATTATTTAACTGCATGAAGAGCTGGTATTAAACAATCTTTGAAACTCGCCGTTTTGCAGTCTCGCTCTGTCAACACGACTCTGAAACGACTGACGTGGTCAATACCTGCTGTTTACCTAAGGAGTTCACAGGATGCAGATCCCCTGTTTGCAAGCTCAGAAGATACAAAGGACGCCGACAGGGCAGTTTCATATTCATTTTCTAACATCTAACATCCAGCAGGTGGACAACAGAGTACGGCTTCTAAAATCAATTATTTGATTTTATGATCATGGTGTTTCTTCCCCCAAATTCTACAATAAGATTATATTCCTAAGGGAAGTGAGTGAAAAACAACCCAAATAATTCTCTTGTCTCAATTACAAATTGGGAGCATGCACAAATAGAGGCAGCTTATTGTTAAGATCTCTTGTTATAAACTCTTTTAACAGCACTCAATTCTATCACAATGAGAATTCTCATATAGCTGCAAATAACAAACACAGATTTAGATACTTTTTCTGTCCAACATCTAATAGCTTTAGATTTGTATCAATAACTGGCTGACTTATTAACTACGTGGGAGACAAAAGTCTCATAAAAAGGCTGAGCTGCTATGTTTTATCAGGATGAATTACAGATGTCTGTGTGTTTTGTCTGTAGAAATCTAAAGTGTTCAGAAAAATGATAAAAACCACACAGATTGTCTTAGCATTACACCATTAACAGTGGTTTTATTTGGAATTTTAGGAGGAAGAATTTGTGTGACTGGCAAGAACATCAGAACATCAGCAGCAACTTGCAGCAGAAGTCTCTGGACAAACTGAATGCTTCACTCTCTCCAAGAGATAGAGTGGCTTGAACATTTAGTCTCATTACTCAAAAGTTTTCACTACTCCAAATATCTATTTTTAGTTCATCTAAAGATTTTAAGACAAGAAAGTGGTTTTTTTTTTTTTTTAAATAGTGCATTTCAATAGAGTTGAATGATTCCAGGCATCCAGGCTTGAATCTGGAAATTTGAGGATACCTATTTGAAAATATAATTTAACTTAAACAGTGATATTCTGTTTAAAAAGCCAGTGGCATCTCCTGACTTGTTCCAAATTAAATACAACTGAAAAAAATAAAATAAAAAATAAAACACAATCACTAAAAAATGTCTCCATTACAATACGTAATTTAAGGGAGAGCCAAGCAACTCTTAAAGATAAGCCTTTATTTCCAAGTTATTTATCAGTATTCAGAGATCTCTCTTCTTTTTGGAAATAACATAATAACATTAAAAAAAAAAAAACCCAGCAATTCCTTACCTGGAAAGAATTCATGCAACGAAGTGAAGGTGGCAGAGAGCTGGTACTCAAACCCAGTACTAGCAGTAATTCCAAACACGTTTGTGATGGAAAAGTTAAAGAATGAACTCCAATATCCTCTTCCCATGCAGCAGCAAGACTGTAAATTAAAAAACAAACAAAATGAAATGATCTTAAATATACATTTAATGCCCAAATTCCAAACAAATATTAGAAAGTGGTATAGATTGTGATAAAAGATTACCTTCACATTTTGCTTGTAAAAGTCACTGGGGAGCGTGAAAGTATAAGCTATATTTGGAGTACTTTATTCTTACCACCAATTTTACAAAAAGATACAGCATGTGACAGGTAAGTTGAATGTATACCAAGCTTGGGATTAGAAACATGAGTGGATTGTTCTGAACAGCATTTCTGAATGAAATCACAGCTGCCACTGGCAATTCCCCATCAGACGGTGCTCAGCAAGATCAAGTCAAATAACCATGTTCCTTTCCTTCTAATGTAAGCCCTCATATTGATCTTGCACCCATTTGTCTTACACTGGCCTCCTCAATTTTAACTGGATTTTTCTTTTCTAACTATTATTTCCTCTTCTTTCCTTGTTTATCTAGGACTAAGCAGGAATGCAGTTTTGCCACACAGAAGGAAGTTCCGTAGTGCACGCAAGGTCAGAGACCTCCATTTCCTCCAAAAAATAGAGAAGGGCTTTCTCTTATTCTTTTTCTAAATTCAAAACAAAAAGAGCTAAGTCCATCACTTCTGAATGTTTGGTAAAACATGCCACATCTCTCCCAACTCTCATCACAACAAGTTGGTCCCTGTTAAATCCCATTAGAAGCTTTAAACAGTTTGGAGGAAGAGGAAGGAGGAAGGCTGTCCAGCCTAGGCAGCTTGTGGCCTTCTTGGTTAGTGGTAGTCTCTCATACAAGGTCTCCACTCACAGCTGGTACCACACCAAAGAGAGGCCAAAACCTGCTGCACAGTAACAGC